>PISX010005485.1:49492-107512 GCA_004024625.1 Mellivora capensis
AATGGCAAGAACTTTTCCCCATCATTTTCTTCCTCTACTTCACTCAACTAATGCTCTTTCTTGTTCCCATTCCAATTTCCAGTAGGCAAGATGCAAAAAGGAATTTGAACTAAAAGCTGAGTGGTATTTTTTGTGTCACATGAAGACAAAAAATATATGTTATTATTTAATATGACATCATATTATTTAATATGATGAATATATATGAATATATATATGAATATATATTGTGTATATACATTCATAATATTTGATATTGATGATGATGATATAAATTTCAAATGCTTAGGTCTGATTTACGAAGATGGAACAAAACATACTTATCAACAGAATATTGCTTGCCACTAATTCATGAAAAACAATTAGAAAGGTTTTCTCTAAAGTCACCAATGTCTCTCTCTGGCCCCAATAGGAATAAAGCTTTAGTTATCTTCTCCCCACCTCATATATTCCTCCAGAATAGTTAGTGCTTGATAGCTCCCAAAAAAGAGACTTGAAAACATCTGATATTTCAAATGAGCAGTAAGACATTGCATATTTTTTCCTACACTATGTTCAAATACAAGTAGTCAATATTTTATTAATATGTGAATTATTATTCAGCTCACTCATTTTTCCTAATTCCCGAACACAATGGAACCAAATGATAAAAATAATTGGGAGCAGTTAAGTGAATTAAAGCCCAATGGTTTTTTAGGGTATTTTATTTATCTGCAATTCTCAGTGTTAACTCAATGCTTATAATATAGGGCATATTTCATATATTATTTATAACCAAAATATACTAATATACTCAATATCTACCTAACATTATAGAGTTAACCATCAAAGAAATTTCAAATGAGAAATATGATTTGGTTGTTTCTACATTTGAATAGTCCTTTGGGTAGTTTATAGAAGTATACATGCATATCATCCATGTATATCTTTATTAATTGTTTCATTGATTTTAGAGTACTGAATATACATGTGTGTTTTATATATATGTATACATACATATATATAGAGAGAGAGAGAGAGGGAGAGAGCATAAGCTTATATATATATGTACACACATAGCCATATATCCATATATATTTATATAGTGTATGATATATTTATGAATATACAAAGTCATAGATATAATTATATATTCAAAAATATTTCATATATAAATACATCATAAATATTTACTTAAACATAAAGTATATAAACATTGTATAATGAAATCAACATATATGCGTTTTTTAGTTTTGTTTAAAAAAGATTATAGAATACTACATCAAAAATTAATGATGTACTATATGTTGGCTAATGGAATTTAAAATAAATAAATAAATAAATAAATTTTAAAGGCAAAAATAAAAATAAAAAAGATTATAGATACCTTAAAGAAACTATTTTTCCTTGACAAATTTCCTTTTTATCCCTCTACATTTAGATTTTTTTTCTTTTTTAATATTTTATTTATTTATTTGAGAGAGAGTGCAGAGCAAGAGAGAAAACAAGTTTGGGGAAAAGGCAGAGGAAGAAAAGCAGATTCATCAATGAATAGAGCCCAATGTGGAGCTCAATCCCAGGTCCTTGGGACCATGACCTAAGCCAAAGGCACACACTTAATCAACTGATCCGCCCAGGCGCCCCTACAATTTTTTTTTTTCTATTAGCTTATTAGGTTTTGCATGACCAACCTGAGTCATCTTTACTAGTGCACCTTCAATATGTTCAATTAGGTTGTCTACTTGAAACAATTTTCAATTGTAGTTTCATTATATTAAACTGTTTTTCTCCTTAAGAGTTTTCAGTTTTAATATTATGAAATGTTTGTCTGTTGCCTGTATCTACCACCATCTTTTATTTGCTCTTTTCATTTCTATCTCTGTTCTTAACTGTACTTTTTGTCATGTACATTTTGGATATCCTGTAATCTTTATTTTTGAGATTGCTTTGTCATTTCTTCCATTCCTTTTCTGATTTCAGAAGTTGAAATTTAACATTTTCCTATTATTCCTTCATTTATATTTTGATTTTGAATTTCTTTTTTTCATGTAAGTAATTCCTTCATTATATTTTATATTACATTTATTTTATGTGTTTTATAGTCAATTGCCTCCACTTCGAGTTTTTTTTGCAGGGGAGAGAAGTGTTTTAATCTGCTCTTGTTTGTTGTTTGTTTTTCTATATTAACTTTATGTATGCTGGAGTTTTTTTCCTATATTAGATTTATGTCCTTTATGCCAGAGGTAAACCAAAAAGAAATTGAGTTAAAAAGGCTAAAAAAATAGTGAAATCTAAAACCGGCATTGTAAAGTATAAAGATGAAGGCTAAAACTCATGTTAATGATTTTAATTTTCAATTTTTTACTTAGAATGACATTAACATTTTTTTAAAACTTCACAAGAGGAAGAAAGAAAAAAGCTTTATAATTCAGTACCTGTTATTAAAGCACTTTCTTACTCATTTTTTAAATTTTTTAAAGATATTCTTTATTTATCTGAAAAGAAAGAGAGCTGGTGGGGGAGGAGTAGAAGGGGAAAATGAGGGGTATGGGGGGGAAGACAAAGAGACTCTGCACCGAGTTTGGAGCCAGATTCAGGCTCAATCCCAAGACCCTGAGGTCATGACTAGAGCTGAAACCAATAGTCAGTGGACATTTAGTCAACTGAGACACCTGGCACCCCAACTTTCTTCTCATTTTTAAAAAGCAGGCCCTCTGTTTTTATTTTGCATTTGGTCCTCCAAATTATGTAGCTGATTCTACTTTTAAGGACTGTAAGTTAAGACATGTAAAATCACTTGGAATAATTCCAGGCAGATGTTTTATGAGTATTTGCTCTTAATATCATTATTTCTATTAAAAGACATATACGTGGGGGTGGGGGGTGAAGAGGCTAAAAAAATGACCAACAAAATATATTCCAAATGCAAACAAGGAAACAGAAGTTTATCAGTTAAGGTAGAATTTAGCCTTCAAACATTAATGAGACAGATTTATAGTTTTAAAGGTTAGAATTCATAATGCTCATGTAATAGGTCTAAATATCTAGTGTACAAAGAGCATAGTTGCAAAATTTCTAAAGTGGGAACTATAGGGAATAAAGGGAGAGATAGAGAGATACACAAAACTCATCCTAAATAAAGTATTATTACAACTTATTATTCTAAATCCAAAAATTTGAAGTGAAAAAAATTAAGTACACTGAGGATTTAAACAATATTAACTAATGACTTGTATATTATAAATATATATGCATCATCATCTACTCATTGGTAATGTAGCAAAAAGTACTTTTCAATTGTGAGAGAGTTTAAATGTGAAAAATAATCTGCACAAGGAAGAATACAGAAGTCTACATTTGATTAAATAACACTATACATCTGGATATGGTTTGCCAATATATTAAGTATCAATAATTTATGTATATAAAAGAGATTGATTTATAATTTCCTTTATTATAGTATGCTTGTTAGCTTTGGAGTCAAGAATATATTGATCTTAGCAATAATTGTTAAGAAATGTTGCCTCTGGGGTAAATATCCAGTAGTGCAATTGCAGGGTCATAGGATAGCTCTATTTTTAATTTTTTGAGGAATCTCCACATTGTTTTCCAAAATGGCTGCACCAACTTGCATTCCCACCAACTCTTTCCAACACTCGTTTTTTTCCTTTCCTGTTAATTTTAGCCATTGTAACTGGTGTAAGTATCTCAAAGTGGTTTTGATTTGAATCTCCCTGATGGCTAAAGATGATGAACATTTTTTCATGTGTCTGTTAGCCATTTGTATGTCTTCTTTGGAGAAGCATCTGTTCATGTTTTCTGACCATTTTTTTGACATTAAGTATATGTTTTTTGGTTATTGAGTTTGAGTTCTTTAAAGATACAGATGTAGTGAAAAGAAGGGCCATATGTACCCCAATGTTCTTAGCAGCAATGTCTACAATTGCCAAACTGTGGAAAGAGCCAAGATGCCCTTCAACAGATGAATGGATAGAAAAAAATATGGCCCATGTCTACAATGGAACATTACACAGCCATCAGAAAGGATAAACACCCAACTTTTGTATTAACATGGATGGGACTGGAGGAGATTATGCTGAGTGAAATAAGTCAGGCAGAGAAAGTTAATTATCATATGGTTTCAATTAGTTGTGGAGCATAAGGAATAACATGGAGGACATTACGAGAAGGAAAGGAAAAGTGAATTGGGGTAAATTGGAGGGGAGACAAAGCATGAGAGACTGTGGACTCTGAGAAAAAAAACTGAGGGTTTTGGAGGGGGGCGGGGAAGAGGGGTGAGCTTGATGGTGGGTATTAAGGATGGCACGGATTGTGTGAAGCACTGGGTGTGATGCATAAACAATGAATCTTGGAACACTGAAAAAAATAAAATTAATATGTTTAAAAAAAGAAATGCTGCCTTTTTCTGTGTACTTTGGAAAATTTTGTTCAACATGGGTGTTACTTCTTCTTATGTTAGGAGACTTCACTGGTGAATCTAACTGAGATAGATGTTTCCTTTGTAGGAAGGTTTTTAATAACACTTTGCATTTCTTTAACAGATACTGGAATACTCAAATTTTCTATTTTTTCTTGTTTCAGGTAATAGAATTGTTGTCCCCAAAATTATGCATTTCCTTTAAGCTATGAAACTGCTTGGCACACAGTTGTTCACAGTATCATCTTATTAATTTTTTGTTACTAACAATGTCCCCTTTATCATTCCCAGTTTTGGTTAATTGTACTTTGCCCATTTTCTGTGAAAAAAAATTGCATTAGTCTTTTCAAAGAATTAATTTCTGGCTTTGATAATATTCTCTATTGTCTATTTCATTTCTTTCTTATCATCAATGCTTTGTCTCACATCTGTAGTTTTTCTTCTTTTTCTTTTCTCCTAGGAGGGGATTTGCTGTTTGTTTTCTATCTTTCTGAGTTGGAAATGCTTAGGTACCTAATTCCAATTCTTGGTGTTTCCTAATACATACATTAAAGTTATAAATACACCTTGGAGGAATTTAATTATAACCCAGTTTTGCATTTACTTATTCTCATTATTATCAGTTTAGAATACAGTTGACTTAGATTATTGATCCATTTTTAAGTTTTTTCTTCCATATTTGATTACTTCTGAAGTATATTTTAAACAAAAATTTCCAGTATTGTTTTCTGGTTATTCTTTGTTAATAATTTTTAACTTAAATTTATAGTTGTCCAAGAATAGTCTCTGAATATTTCAATATTTATTTGCTGACATTTTCTTTATGGTTCTAGGTCTACCAGTCATGGAAACTTCTGCATAAATCTGAGAAATACATGAAGTCATTCATCATTGCAAGCAAGGTTCTCTATATGTCATTCTGGCCAAGAATTTTAATACTTCTGTTCAGAACTGGATCCTTATTTAATGTTTCGTTTTGTTTTTTGATCTACTTGCTTTGCCAGCCATATAAAGAGGTATGTTAAGATTTCCAAAATTATTTTATATTTTGTCTATTTCTTACTTTGTCCTATTAATTTATTTACACACACACAATACACACACACATTCACATTTTAAGCAAGATAAAACTTACATATCCTAAAATACACCATTTAAAATTACTCACTCAGTAATTTGTCATATATTTACAAGGCTCAGCCATACCTAATTCCACAACATTTTTATCATATTAAAAACAAACGAAACAAAACAAGACAAAAAAATACTGTGGCAGGGTCAGGGTGGGGGAGTCCATTTTCAGGATCACAGTGTGAGAAGTTTCACATATCAATTCCAGAGGAAAAAACAAGCAAAATGAATAAAAAGTATAAGAAACTAAGCATTTAAAGTTTCTAGAAATTGGACTGACACATACAATTAACGAAGTAAATGAATTATTTCCCATTCCCTAATGACTAATGATGTTGGGTACCTTTTCACATACTTACTCATTTTTATGTCTTCTTTGGAAAAATGTTTATTCAAATCCTTTGCTCTTCTGCAGTTGGGTTATTTGTCATTTTATTATTAAGTTATAATAGTTCTTTATATATTCCAAATCCAAGTCTCTTATTAGATATATGATTTTCAAAAATTTTCTACCATTTGGTAGGTTGTATTTTCACTTAAAAGACAGTGTCCTTTTAAGCCATAGTTGTTGTTTTTTTTTAAGATTTTTATTTATTTATTTGACAGACAGAAATCACACGTAGGCAGAGAGACAGGCGTGGTGGGGTGGGGAGCAGGCTTCCCGCTCAGCAGGGAGCCCAATGTGGGGCTCGATCCCAGGACCCTGAGATCATGACCTGAGCCAAAGGAAGAGGCTTAACCCACTGAGCCACCCAGGTTCCCCAAGAAGCCATAGATTTTTTATTTTAATGATGTCCAGGTATCTATTTTAGTTTTGTTTGTTTCTTGTGCTCTTGGTGTCATAAAACTTATTTTTTTAAAGATTTATTTGTTTATTTTAGAGAGAAAAAAAGAGCACATGCACATTGCAGGGAAAGTCAGAGGGAGAGAGGTATTTCAAGCAGACCCCTCTCTGAGCAAGGAGCCTGACACAGGGCTTGATCATAGGATGCTGAGATCATGACCCAAGCCAAAATCAAGGATTGGATGCTCAACCAACTAAGCCACCCAGATGTCCCTAAAACTTTTCTAATTCTCAAAGCTAACAAGGATTTACACTTACATTTCTTCTAAGAGTTGTAAAGTGTGATTTCTTAAATTGGAGTATTTGATCCATTTTGAGTTAATTTTTACTAATGGTTGAGAAATGGGTTCAACTTCATTTATTTGCATGTATATACCCAGTTATTCTCAACATTTGTTGAAAAGACTATTTTCCCCATTGAATAATCTTTTTACTCTTGTTGATTATCAATTAATCATAAATGTGTAGATTTTTTAAAGATTTTATTTATTTATTTATTTATTTGACAGAGAGAGATCACAAGTAGACAGAGAGGCAGACGGGGAGGGGGGGGGGAAGCAGGCTCCCCGCTGAGCAGAGAGCCAGATGTGGGGCTCTATCCCAGGATCCCGGGATCACGACCTGAGCCGAAGGCAGAGGCTTTAACCCACTGAGCCACCCAGGTGCCCCTCACAAATGTGTAGATTTATTTTTAAACTCTTAATTCTATTTCATTGTTCTACATAAGCATGTGTATGTCAGCATCACACTGTCTTGAATAGTGTAACTTTATATTTAGTTTTGAAATGTGGAAATGTAAATATTCTAAATTAGTTCTTTTTCAAGATTATTTTGATATTCTTGAATTTCCATATGCATTTTAGGATCAGTGTATTAATTCCCACAAAGACATTACCTGGGGTTTTAACAGGGCTTACGCTGAATCTGTAGATCAATTTGGGGTGTATTATCATCTTAATGATAAATCTATAAATTTTCCAACTTACATAAGTCTCCTTTAATTTTTTTCATTAATGTTCTGTAGTTTTCAGTAAATGTTTTGAACTTATTTTGATAAATTTATTTTTAAGTATTTTTGGTAGTAGCATAAATGGAATTATCTAATCACATTTTGTTTGCTTGTATCTACCGTGTTAGAAACTACTGATGTATTTTGCATTGATCTTGTGCCCTGCAAAGTTGCCAAATGCATTTTTTAGTTTTCATTTTCTTAGTGGACTCTGTAGGATTTTATATATACAAGATCATGTCATCTGCAAATATAGTTTTACTTTTACCTTTCCAATCAGTATGCCTCCTATATTTTTTTTTTAGATTTTATTTATTTATTTGACAGAGAGAGAGAGAGAGAGATCACAAGCAGGCAGAGAGGCAGGTAGAGAGAGAGGAGGAAGCAGGCTCCCTGCTGAGCAGAGAGAGAGCCCGATGCGGGGCTCGATCCCAGGACCCTGGGATCATGACCTGAGCTGAAGGCAGAGGCTTTAACCCACTGAGCTACCCAGGCGCCCTGCCTCCTATATTTTTGCTTAACTACCCACACTGTAATCACCAGTACAATGCTCCACAGAAGTGGGAGAGTAGAGTTGTCCTTTATTTCATTAGTATGAGCTATTATATTGATTTTTTATGTTGAAACTACCTTGCATCCCTGTTATAAATCCCTCTTGGTCATGATCTGTCACATTTGTATATGCTCCAGGACTTAATATATAGTAATTTGTTGAGGAAATTGCCTATATTTATAAGGGAGACTCATCTGCAGTTTCTTTTGTTGTTGATATCTTTGCTCATGGTATCAAGACAAGTTGGGACTCATAGATTTGTTAGGAAGTATACCCTCCTCTTCCATTTTTTTAAAGGATTTCTCAGTAGGTATATTTACACACAGGACAGAGGACTTTTCTTGGAGGACTGCAAGGAATTTACATATCTAGCTATCTCCCATATGACATTTCTCTTTAAGTTTCAATTCATGGTAAGCAAAATCTCATTCACATCCAGGTTGTGACATTCAGAACCTCTGCCCTTGTTAAGGAAGCCACATTACACACTTCACGGCATGGTACCTCATCTAATTAAGAAACAGAGAAAGAAGGAGGCAGTTGTGAAAGAATTTCCACATAAAAATAAATCAGGGGGCATAAAATGGGAAATTTCATGCATGTGCCCTCAGGAAAACAATACTTAAGGACT
Source organism: Mellivora capensis (assembly GCA_004024625.1). NCBI lineage: Eukaryota > Metazoa > Chordata > Mammalia > Carnivora > Mustelidae > Mellivora > Mellivora capensis. The sequence goes on from PISX010005485.1 coordinate 58,078, forward strand.
GAGAGACTGATTTCCCATAAATATCTGATTAACAGAAAATTAATGATGTCAGAATTTTCTTAAGTTATAGAGAGTTTTTCAGGTTTATCTCCTATCAACCTTGTGAAATTTTTGCTCATGCCTTCTACAGACATGAACAAGAAATACCCAAGTCAGGTTGATCTCACAAAATAAGTTGAACTGAGGTTTGTTTGTGTAATTGGACTGGTTATCTCAGGGAATTCTCAAAGCTGGTCTCCGTCTACTATTGATTTGAGCAGACTTCTAGGTGAACTTTCCCCTCTTTACATTTCCTGCTCATAAATAGAGCCTACCTCAAACTTTAGAGTACTTACTATATAGTTTGCTGTTGTTCCAAATTGCAATTCTTCCGCTGCTCCCAAATAAACTCATCTTTTTGACAATGTTGTGCTTACCTCACTTTACCTATTTTTTTAGGTCAACACAGTCAAGAGAAATGGGTTTGTTTCTCAATTTTCTAGTGTGAGAAATTCATCTTCATTATGAATTAAATCTCACAACTAACCTATAAGGCACACAAGTGAATTTTGTCCCATTTTACAAATATGTAAAATATCCTCCCAAAGGTCATACAGCTCAAAATTTGTAGGCATAGTTCATATTCAATAGGACTGCCTCAATGACCAGTCATAGCCTATGGACCATGTGCAATCACAGAGTCAATATTAAATTATTAGTCTTTAATTAAACAAAAAAATGCTTCTTCATTCAAATCATTTTATAGGGCTATGCAGGCAGCCTGTCATTAAGTGGAACATCTAAACAATGTGTAGGTTGTTTTATCACCCTTTGAAGGATTGAATAACTTTTTAATAAAATGTCCTTGTGGAACTTGAATATATATGGGAAATTTATTAGATTTAATTTGGTATTGGTTACATGAAAGTTATAGTGTACTTCCTAAAAATAAATTTAATTATCTAGGAAAAGTACAAACATAAATAGTTATTGATGCCCAATACTTTTCTGCCTAATAAAAATTATTATTTATATAATAAAGGGGATGTAATAAATACTTGATCCTGAGCAAGATTTCCCTCTGCATTTCATAGTCATAACCAGCTTCTCCAAGATTTTATCCCATACATGAATCACACTCTTAGCTCCACATCTGAAATATGATCCAACAGCCTGAATGGAATCACACGGTGACATATATTAGACAGCAGATAATTAGAAGTCATTTCTCAGTGTTCTAGATGTCTTTTCTTTCTGTTTCTCTTTACATTGACTTAGACCACCTCTGCAAATCACACTTTACATGATACAGTCTAGGCAACGTGAACAAGGTTATGATTCCACTTTATCTGCCAAACCAAATCTTTTATTTCTAAGATGCTAAATAAAGTCACATGTAAGTAAATAAAATAGAGTAAATTGAAAGAAAACAATAGTTTTATAGTGCTGTTTCTGCAAACATGTCAATGTTTGGAATAGTCATAATTAAATGAAGGTTCATGAACAGAATTTTGAATATGCTCCAAATGCTAGTTTTCCTAATAAGGGCATCAGTAATCAAAGCAATGATTATTGTAACATAATATATAATTACAAAGATGCTCCTATGCCAATGTTATTTCCCATAATTTCATTGTTTGTATTTCATCTTTTTGAGAAGTTTAAAATTTTATTTTTACATGAAACAATTCTCTTACTCAGATTTCAGATCTACCCTTCAATTGTGTGTAATATATACAGTGTGTACACTGTAATCATTTAAGGACCACAGAAGATAATACAAGTGGAAGATAGGGATCTTGATCTCAGTAGCTTTACCTTTGCTGGCTTTCAAATCAGTAACAATAAATCTGAATTATTTTGTTAATCATTTAACATTCTTACCCATTTAGATGGGACATTGTGACAATAATTTATATCTATTTCATGAAAAGCTTTATCATGGGAAAAAATGAAGTTAGGTGATCTAGGGAGTTAAAATTATCTCTCAATAAGCCAAATTGGATTTTCTCCTGCTTTTTCAAGACCATATTAGACAGAGAGAGAGAGTATTCCTGCTTACTGTGAATTCTTATATTTTGCTATGTTCTAAGTATCCAGATAAGCTTTACCAATTATATACTGCTGTTCAGCACTTAAAGTATAATGGGTCAGCTCTAAAACAGACCAAATAGCAGCAATATAAAGTTTGACAGAAGTGTATCCTTATCTTCCAGATGAAATAGATATCTTTCTAATTAAACTATTTCATGGTATGGTACAGTGTGTTACTGGTATTTTGAAACTTTTTAAATTTCTGTGACTATATTGGCATCTTTCTTCACAATATAGGCTATGAGAAACTCCCTAAATTTTGATGGCCTAAATTGAAAAAGGGAGACCTATCATTTTTCTACCTCATGGAACCCAAAAGAGCTAGGTATTTTTTTTTTTTTTTTGCTAAGAAAAATAATATCCTCCCTAACATAAAGATATGTGAGTCATTTGAAATCAAGTTGTATGCATTTGAGTGAGTTTGAGTTCTACATCCTCAAGTCTCAGTTTTTCAACTGCAAAATGATAATAAGAAGAGTAATCACTTCAGGGGCTCCTGGATGGATCAGCTGGTTAAGCATCTGACTTCAGCTCAGGTCAGGAACAGAGGGTCCTGGGATCTAGCCCAGGGCTTGGGCTCCCTGCTCAACAGGGACTCTGTTCTCCCTCTCCCTCTTCCCCCCACTTGTGTTCTCCCTCTTGCTCTCTCAAATAAATAAAATCTTAAAAAAGAGGATAGTAATCACTTCAAAAAATATAGTGTGCATAATATATATAATGTTTGAGTTCATTGTTGGATACTCTATATTCAAAAACATTAACAAATTATATTATTATTTTTACTATGTTGATGTCACTTTTTAATCAACTGGATAAATGTCATTAAAGATAGTTTAAGATTATGATTAATACTAAGTATCCTGGAATGGATTAACCTCAGAAAAGCATAGAAGAGAACAGAAAGCCAGGATTTGAACCTAGAATATTCTTACTTCTACTAAAGGAGTTGCGTGGACAACTGTCACTTACCTTAAGAGGTGAAAAACAGGGGTGCCTGGGTGGCTTGGTGGGTTAAGCCTCTGCCTTCCACTCAGGTCATGATCTCAAGGTCCTGAGATCGAGCCCTGCATCAGGCTCTCTGAGCCTGCTTCCCCCTCTTTCTCTGCCTGCCTATTTGTGATCTCTCTCTCTCTCTCTGTCAAATAAATAAATAAAATCTTTGGTTGGGGGGGGAAGAATTACCTTTTTTTAAAAAGAGGTGTAAAACAAAGATAATCATTGGGTCTGGATTGCATCAGAAATGACTGGGCAAAAGACAGGTGTAGCAGGTGGAACTACAACCACCAGAAACTGTGATTTTCATCCTAATCCCACAATAGCACAATGCTAAGTTAGCTCTGCTTTTCATCCAATTAAGAGGGAGCAGGCTTTTCACTGGCTACTGTACTAATTTAATGATTATGCCTATGGATAACTGAGAATATTTTCTTTATTAAGAAACAAAATCATTTGCATCAATCAAAACCAACATAAAACTCTACAGGTATCTTTTCATAATAACTACAGAGGCAAAAACTAGTAATGCAGGATATAGGCAACATCCTTAGTCTAGAATTGAGATTCATGACAGTAAGTTTCCAAGTAATTTACTCCCTCATACATTCTATATTCAGGTACTCACTGCATGTCAACTGTTGTTTTAGGTTGTGGGGAAATTGAGGTAAATAAGGAGAAAAGATCTACTATTGTATGAAATGCCCCTTATGATAAAGGGAAAAATATAACAAACAAAATATAATGAGATTGATCAGTAGTGGTGTATTATATAATAAAAACAAAAATTATGCTAATTGAGATAAAGAATGAGTAGTTATTCGGTTAAATTTCCAGAAAAACCCATACTTTAATGATATTCGGTATACCTGAATGGCAAGAAGTAGCCAGACATGCCAAAATCTGGGTCATGTAAAAGCCTGAGGAATAAAAACTGGGTAGCTGCCGAAGTGGAAAGTAGAGCAACGTGGCTGGACTTCAGTGAGGGTGTTGGAGAATTTTAGGAAATGAAGGCAGCCAGTAGAGCCTCAGTTAATGTCACACTTTTTAGAATATCATATGAAATTTGGGTTTTATTCTAAGGTTAATGGGAACGCATTGAGAGTTTAAACAAAGTATTTCCAGGATCTGTGTATCTATGGAAACATTATTCTGGCTAAAGAACAAGAAACCAATGATTTGGTGTACAGAGAATAAGTTGATGGGTGAATTCTGAAGAAGGGAGTTAGAATAAAATGTTACTCTACTCATCCTGGAATACACTTGATGGATGGATTTATTTTCTACTTTATTTCTCTCCATTTAAAGTGGTAGTGGTGGAGAGGAGGGATTTGCAGTATGTTTTGCATATTAAGTCACTAAAATTTGACAACAGTTTGGATATAGAAGAATAATAAAATGGAAAAGAATTCTTGAGTTGAAGGTTGAATGTAGGTATAGAAGTCAAGCATTCTGTTTTGATGCCATATTTGCAAAAAGTATTAGAAATCCAAAAGGGTACAACATGAAGTGAAAAAGTAGATATACGTGTTTGATTCAGGGGAAAGATGTTGGGTCTGTAATGCGGAGGCTCATTAGAATGTCAGTATTATTAAAGTATATCACAATGGATAAGACCACTATGGATAATAATGTGGAGACAGAAGGCAAAAGATTGCAGTATCAATCTCTAAGACAATGAAAAGATCCCTCATACTTGGAAATCGACACTTTAGCTCCTAGTTCCAATTGTCTCATTGACTTAGCTGATACAAATGGACTATATATGAAATTAGGACTCACTCTATTTTAGATTAAGCAAGTACATCTACATTAAGGAATAATTGTTCAAATTTTAAAATTTGAACTCTGTCTAGAGGAATTACTACATATGTAATTTAGATATAGATTTATATGTGAGCAATAAAAAAATGATAAAAAATTGTAAAAAAAAAATCTTCAGGAATTCAGTTTACCACACTCAGCCTTATTCAGAGTCTGTTCTCATGTCCCAGAGTAGCACATATGCTCAAGGCAAGAAAATGGAAAGAGGATGAGCACCTGGGTGATTCAGTAAGGTAAGCCTCTGCTTTCAGCTCAGGTTATGATCTCAGCGTCCTGGGATAAAGCCCCATGTCAGGCTCTCTGCTCAGCAGGGAGCCTACTTCTCTATCTAACTTTCTTTCTCTCTCTCTGTCAAATAAATAAATAAAATCTTTAAAAAAAAGAAAATGGAAAGAGAATCAAAAATAATAAGGATCAAGGTCCTACTCAGTATCTCTTAGGAGATTTCCAGAGCTGCCATATACAGACTCTATTTACATCCCATTGACTGAAATGCACTTGCAAAGGCCTTCCACAATGCAATGGATAATGGAACTGTAAATCTTTATTAGAGGTGACCATATGTCCAGGTAAGTATTCTATTTCTTTAGGAGTGAAGGGGTACTGAAAATAGTGGTCTCTGCTAGTGTCATATTAACATTTAGTAAAAAATAATGATAAAAGTATAGTGTTAAAAGGAAATAATGGAGTTGATGGTCATTCACAAACCCAATGAATTAGTCCTACTTTGCCAATAATCTAAAGATTAAATTTAATTCATAGTTGATAAATTGTTCACATCAAAATTACTTTACTTTAGGTAATGCACAAATTATCCTGTATCCTTTCTGCAGCCCAATGTAATATGAAATAAAAGGGAAAAAACTATAAAGTTTAACAATAAAGGCAGTATGAGGGAAATTGGAGGGGGAGATGAACCATGAGAGACTATGGACTCTGAAAAACAACCTGAGGGTTTTGAAGGGGCGGGGGGTGGGAGGTTGGGGGAACCAGGGGGTGGGTATTACGGCGGGCACGCATTGCATGGAGCACTGGGTGTGGTGCAAAAACTATGAATTCTGTTACGCTGAAAAGAAATTAAAAAAAGAAAGAAAGAAAGAAGAAAATCTGTAAAATATTATAACAAAGAATAATGTTTAAAAGAACTTGAAGTACATGTGTAAATAGAAATGAAGTTTCAGAGACAACATATGTACTGCACGGTATGCAGTGTCTGGCAGATGTTACATCCTCAAAAATGCATCTAACTCCTTTCTGTGAATCTAAGGACATGAAGATTTTTGCTCATGTAAAACACTATATGTAGAACATCTGGACAATACCTTTAAAGAAGAAAATGGGGGGAATTTTTAAAAGTATACAAGGTTATCTCTCTATTAGAATTAAATGTGAGGGGTTTTTTTCTATATGTATTTTAGTTCATTAATAAAGAATAGGTCCATTATTTGAAAATCTTTAAATTTTAACTAAAGCACTGAGTATTCAGACCTCTCTAATCACTGAAGTTTTCTTGTCTAGTCCAAAGGTAGGTGAAAAAAGTTCTGCTTCCACTTGAAGGAAACAAAAATCAGGTTGAAGAGTTTACTTCTTGGAAAAAAGAGTGAGGTACTTCTAACTACTATAACTATTACTGCCATGGTTAATAATTTAAAAAATTATGTGCGTTTTTTTTTAATTTATTTATTTGACAGAGAGAGATCACAAATAGGCAGAGAGGTAGGGAGAGAGCGGGAAGCAGGCTTCCCGCAGAGCAGAAAGCCTGATGTGGGGCTCGAACCCAGGACTCTGAGATCACGACCCGAGCTAAAGGCAGAGGCCTAACCCACTGACCCACCCAGGCACCCCTTATGTGAGGTTTCAAACCCAGGATATAATAAGAGTCTGGATAAAGTTAGTGAGTTAATAAGTGTATCTGTAATATTCTTGCATAGGGTGGAGAAGCCCTGTAAAAGAACCCTAAGAAATAAGTATTTGTCTAAAAAAACAATTCTTTATAAACTGTGTTTGGTGGTATTTTAGGATTTAAGATCCATTCTTTTATGGGATTTAAACTTAAATAAGGCAAATTACTTTATGTGGTTCTCTCCTTAACTTAGTTATTCATTTTTATTTTCCTGTGGTATTTTCATGTTCACTTTATAGAAACCCATTTATCTGGGGCACAGTTAATTATTAAATTACAAGAGTTTCACCAGCATAAGAAATAAAATGCTGTATTTGTTTACCTCTTATAAGAAGCCAGGAATAATAACAAAAAGAATAAATGGAGATATTTCATACCTGCTATATATTTAATCTTTTTTTAAGATTTATTTCTTTATTTTAGAGAAAGAGCATATGGGTGAGTGGGGGAGGGGAAGAGAAAGAGGGAGACAAGCAGACTCCCCAAAGACTGGGGAGCCCAACATGGGGCTCAATCCCAGGACTCTGAGATCATGACCTGATCCAAAATCAAGAGTTGGGCACTCAATTGACTGAACCACCCCCGCACACTGCTATGTGTTTATTAATCTTAAAGAATAGAGATATTTCCTAACTGCTACACATTTAAGCTTAATTTTGCTATTTAAAATCTAGGGCGGCTTTTTGGTTCAGTTGGTTAAGCATCTGCCTTTGGCTCTGGTCCTGATGGTCATCAGGATCCCTGCTCTGCAGGGAGTCTGCTTCTCCTTCTCCCTCTGCTTGTCACTCCCCCTGCCTGTGTTTGCACTCTCTTAAAAAGAGATCTTAAAACCTTAAAAAGAAGATCAAATAAAAAATAAAATATGGGGCGCCTGGGTGCCTCAGTCATTAAGCATCTGCCTTCGGCTCAAATCATGATCCCGGGGTCCTGGGATTGAGCACCACATTGGGCACCCTGCTCAGTGGGAAGCCTGCTTCTCTCTCTTCCACTCCCCCTGATTGTGTTTCCTCTCTCACTGTCTCTCTCTGTCAAATAAATAAATAAAATCTTTAAAAATAACAAATAACATAAATAAAAAATAAAATCTCACTAACAAAATATTATTGTATTATGCTATTATACAATAGTGTTGTGTATTTGTTATATAATATTGTTTATCACCTCACACCTGTGAGAATGGCTAAGATAAAGAAACACAAGAAGTGACAAGTGCTGGCAACAATGTGCAGAAAAAGGAACTCTTCTGCACTGCTGGTATGGAGGATACTCAAAAAATTAAAAATAGAATTATCATATGATCCAGCAATTCCACTACTGGGTATTTACCCAAAGAAAACAAAAACACTAATTTTAAAAGATACATTCACCACTATGTTTATTGCAGCATTATTTACAATAGTCAAGTTATGGAAGAAACCCAAATGTCCTTTCACAGATGAATAGACAAAGATGATGTGGTATATATGCACAATGGAGTACTACTTAGCCATAAAAAATGAAATCTTGCCATATGAAACAATATAGATGGATTCATAGGATATAATGCTAAGTGAAATAAGCCAGTCAGAGAAAGACAAATAACCATATGATTTCACTCATATATGTAATTTAAGAAACAAAACAAATGAAAAAAGGAAAAAGAGACAAAGAAAAAATCAGAATCTTAAATACAGAAAACAAATTGGTGGTTGCCAGAGGGGACATGGATGGACTCATGCATGAAATAAGTGAAGGGGATTAAGAGCACTTTTATTGTGATGAACACTTATCATGGTGAGTACTGGTTAATGTACAGAATTGTTTCACCATTATATTGTATACCTGAAACTAATATAACACTGCATGTTAATTATACTTGAATAAAAGAAGAATATTACTGTTAAACTGTTAACATAATAATATTAATATAACATATAATATTATATAATAATAACAAAATACTGCTAGATAATAAAATGCCGCTATATTTAAGCATTGTTTTATTATAGGGATCTCAAATCTGAAATGAACTGTAAGGATTAGTTAGTTCACTAAATTACATAAACTACATTCACTAAACTACATCTCTGCTTGAACATCACCAACATCCTGTGTTTTCACAGAACACAGGAAATATCCATTCTATTTTCAGAGAAATGTGTAATTGTTTTCAATCTCTAGCGTACATTCTGCCACCTCCTCCAACATCTTATAAACATGGATCTTGGTTTAGTTCTCTTAAGTCACAACAATAGATGACCATCATTTTTCCATGCCAGACATGGAGTATCTTAGCATAAATTTCATGTACGCCATGTCTTTTTTTTTTTCCAGACCAAGAAACTTTATTTTTGTCAAATATTTTTCTTATTGTTTTTCTATGGTGGCCTGGAAGAAAGACTGCATTTTCCCTACAAGCAACTGAGCATAGATAACGAAGTCCTAAGAAGTTGAATATAAAAAGAAGCAATCTGTGCTGAATTTAAAAGTGTCTTTAAAGAGAGGGGATATCCCTCTCTTCTTTTGCCTTCTTCCATTCATTTCTTTTTAATGTGCTTGGACTATGGTTATAAATATATGGTGCTTACATACACATCTTGACTCTATGTATGAAGGCCATATTCCAGGAGGATTTCATTGGAAATTGGGAAGGCAATGGTTACAGGTAACTTGGAGGAACAATGACAGAAATTTAATTTATAAATCCCGGACATCTGAGTAAGGAGTAAAACCTCATGCATAATTTAAATGCTGCTAATATGGGAGTTGTATCAATTATTGTTGAGTTGTATTCTGAATGGATGCATCTTTATATAAGCTCTCATACTCCAGTGTGTTGATATGAAGACATTTTGCTACCTGAAAAAAATGACTATATTTATATATAACAATAATTTATAATATGATGATGTTTAAATCATGCTAAATTATATGGAAAGAATTTAAATATTTTAAATATATTATTGATTGTATCTGCTGACTTTCATTTATGAAAAACAAGAGGTTTCATACACTTATGGTTCTTCCCATCTTTTATTCCCATTCTTGTAAATTGGTTTTGTCAGCTGAATTACCATTTTGAATTATTAAGATATATAACATGTACCTTCTCTTACCTAAATGTAATTTTAAAAATTAGTTTACCATGATTCAAGATTCTACAGAATCAGTTCCTCACCAATATTTTTTAAGCTATAGCTCTCCAATTTCTCCATTTGTTTTATTTTGAGGATTTACTTATTATCCAGATATCATAGTTTTTTTCAGTAGTTTTCTTAGCAAATGTTCAAGTATGGTTTTGCAGGATGAGAACGCCCATTGCTTTATGGCTGAATTAACATTTTTCTGAATATAAAATTACTGGTGTAAATTTCCTTTCCTCAAAACTCAGTTTTATTATGAGAATATTTGGAGCCAACATGATTTTCCAATAGTATAGACATTTCTTATCTGACTAGGTACCCAACAGCTTCACAGGATACTTGTAAGTGCTAATTATTTACATAAATTTTTCCTGTAATGGGTCATGTTCTTCCAATCTATAAATTCAAGTCTATTTTTTAGGTTATTTTCTTCTTTTATATATCTATATCTACTATCTTATTTCCATTTGCATTGTTCTCTGCTTCTTGAGCGCTGATTATGGGTAACTTGACCCTTTGTCTTTGTAACAATTATCTTCTCATTTATTTTACATATCTTTTGTTATTTTGTATTCTAATTTGAGGTGAGCCTTTGGGCTCATGAATTGTTTGGGCCATGGAATATGAGCAGGAGTAATATGTGCTACACTCAAGTATGTTCAGATCTCCTAAGACACTATGTATAACTTGTTACCCTTGTTTCTTCTAACTCCAGCAAAGAGCAATAGTTTAGATGATGGATAATCCATCACCCTGGGTGCCTGAGTGAGGATGAAACTGACTACCAGAGCTCTACACCAAGCCAAAATGGACACACAGCATGAACAAGAAATAAACCATTGTTCTTTTATGCCAGTGATATTTGGAAACTGTTTCTTACTATAGCATAACCTATCCATTCCCAATTGGGTATAGAAAACAGTATGCTTTTCTTATTAGTTATACCATTTATGTTTTTTATTTTATTTTTATTATATTTAATTATTTATATTCTTCCATCCTCCCAATTATGTTTATCTTCTCCTATTAGGTTTCGGATGTCTACATCAATGTTCCATGTGTTTAAACTCTCTTCTCATTATCTTTCCCATCTTTGTATTCTTCTATTGTGTTTTTGAATATTTTTTCTATGTTCCATTTCAATAATTTTCTTCTTTTTGTTAATTTAGTAAAATGTCTTTATTTGAGGGCCCCTGGGTGGCTTAGTCAGTTAAGTGCCTATTTTCAGCTCAGGTCATGATCCCAGGGTCTTGGGATCAAGCCCCATATCAGGCTCTTAGGCTCTCTATCTCTGTCACTCTCTGTCTCTCTCTCTCTCAAATAAATAAAATCTTTTTTTAAAAAAGTCTTCACTTCAAGAATTCTGATTCTTTTCTTGGGTGCAGTATTCTTTGGAATCATGTTTAAAATACAAATTAGATTTGTTTCCAAAGACTTCTTAATTTTGTTCTGTTCAATGAAATTCATTGGGTGTTGAATATTCAATTGTTTTTAATTTGGTGGCTTTCTTTCATGGATTTAGTTTTCTTTCTGATTGTTTTCCTATCTTTTTAAATGGATAATTCTTATTCTCCAATGTTTGTTGTTTGTATATAATCCTATTGAGTGAATGAAAAGAATAGGATTATGTGGAAGTTATTAACTCCCTAAAACATATCCCTCATTTTCAGAGATAACACTGACTGGCCTACTCACTTATACTACAGCTTCCCATTTAATAACGTTAGTGAATGCCAGAGGGTTCAATACTATTTCTATTAAGTCTGGTTTATATATCCTTTGAAATATTCCTACTGCATCAACAATATATTTTTCTATTGAATTGAACTGTGGTTTCTGTGGTTTTCTCTGTAGAATCAGAAACAGAAACCTTTTTCTTTACTGACAGAAATTTCTGAAAAGTTTTGACACATTGATGGCAGTCTTCCTTGTTTTTTTCTGCTATTGTAGCTGTAGTCTGATCTCTATCTTGTTGTTTAAACTTTTTCTGGGATTTGGGGGTTTGCACAGTTGGTGTTCTTGGCTTCATGTGGAATTTCTGTCTGATGTATGAGATTTGCTTCTCTGAAGCAAAGTACAGTTTCTCTGGAAAATGTGACTATATTTTCCAGTCTATAATGGTAATTTTGTAGCCTGCCTATGTATTTCAATGGCTTATTTACAGCCTCAGGTCATCTGTGAATTTCATTAGCATGTTTTCCATGTGCCCAACTGAATCGCAGATAAAGATGCTCAACAGGATAATATTAAGAACCAAGTCCTATGCCTCAGTTCCTTCTAAGTTGACATTAAGTCATTAACATTCTCTAGGATTCTCACTGAGAAGTTATTAAGCTAACTATGTTATTGGAAAGCTCTAAATTCTCCATCAATTTCTCAAAAATCCCAAAAAGAAATAGTCAATAACCATGCTAAATTTTTTTTACTCTCTATCTTCATCATTTCTTATCTGGTTTCTCTGTTTCACTGTCCTCTTGATTGTTCTCTGTACAAGATCAAAATAATCTTTCAAATATGATTAAGATACAGCCCTGATCCTAATGCATCAATGTCTTTTCTGTAAGTTCTTACATGATCTGACATCTAGTTACTTTCTACCATTCTTGTAAAACATTGTTTTTCTTCAGATAATTTGCACTGTTGATTTTCTTAACATAAAATCCTCTTCCCTTACTTAGGACATAGCTTTCTCCTTCCCACTCTACAGTGTCTACTCAACTGTGATATCGCCATAGATGCCTTCCCTAATTATCTGTTTCAAAAAAACATGCCCCTTCTATCACTTTTTATCTCTTAATACTGTTTTACAGTTTTTCATAGTACCTGTCACTATTCGACAATACATGTCAATATCATGTATAGATGAGATTCAGATACACGTACAGGCATGGATATAGATGTGGATATTGGTATATAAATACACATACATATAAATATATTTATGTTATTTATATAAATACTTATATTAACCAATTATGCTTTTATCCTTTTTCATCTCTCACCAAGAAGGCAAGGCCTTTTTTGTTTTATTCACAAGCCTATCCTCTGTCCTCTGACAGTACCTAGCACTTCATAAACATTTATTGAAAAAAGTCTAAATGTAGGAAAAAAGGAATGAATCCTCCTCATCTATTTGTCTATCAAAATATATTTTTAATCGTATAACATGACTTTTTAAATTCTCATTGGCTCTTAAAGGTCACTAATTGCCTTTTTAAATGTTGATAAATCATCTGCTTGGCAATTTTTTTGTCAAAATGTTCTTCACATTATTGAAACTCACTTGTCCATAGTTCAGGCATTTACCTCATTTACTTGCAAGAAAATCATGTCTTTGAACATTTCTAAGCTTCTAGGACTTCTAAAGAGGGAAATACAATAGGTAAATGGTAGAATATGTATCAAAATAGCCATTCTTTTTTTTAAAGATTTTATTTACTTATTTGAGAGAGAGGTCACAGGTAGGCAGAGAGGCAGGCAGAGAGAGAGGGGGAAGCAGGCTCCCCACTGAGCAGAGAGCCCGATGCGGGCCTCGATCCCAGGACCCTGAGATCATGACCTGAGCCAAAGGCAGAGGCTTAACCCACTGAGCCATCCAGGCACCCCAAAATAGCCATTCCTATACCAACGACCCCTAAGTTATGTCACCGTGATTCATCAATTATTCAGTGATAATTGATAGAACTAGGAAATTAGGAGCAGGATCTTAGGTTCATGTTATTCACATTATTCTAATTTTGTCTCAAATTCCACAAAATCAGTGTCCTAGGAATTATGTTTCAAAGTGTTATAAATAAGTATATAGGGAATAAAAATACAGAAGCAGTAGATATTCATTAAACATATGGTAATGCAATTAATAGCCTGATGGAGACAGGACAGAGATAGGGCTCAGATACAGGCATTAAATAGTTTTCTCACAATCTTACCTACATTGTACTTTAATTTTTAGTATGAAAATGTTCTATACTTTCCTACTCTGATGATCATTCACCTTGAAAAAAAATAGACGTTTGTTTTGCTTTGTTTTGTTTTCCCAATGCTTACATCAATACATTTCATAAGGTGGATCACTGGCTAACATGTTTGTTTACTTTTCTGTTGTTTTCTTCATATGTTTTTGTCAATGAAAATGTATTGCTTAAGGTTTCCTTGTTGATAATATAATTACTGAATGATTTCTCTAAATTTGCACATATGCCACATTTGAACATGATAGTAAATACAAATACAAAATCCCCTCACACACATATACACATATTGCTTCGAGAAGATAATGACAGGAATTAGTATCAGCCTTATAGACATAAAGAATACAAGGGTTCAAGTCCCTGTATATCTCCATATAATTCACCAATCTCTTCCTACAGAACTAAATGGGTTGTGTCAGGTAAGAGTGATGTTTTTGCTGGAATTTTTTTTAAGATTTTATTTATTTATCCAATAGAGAGCTCAACCAGGGGGAAAAACAGGCAGAGGGAGAGGGAGAAGCAGGCTCCCTACTGAACAGAGAGCCTGATGCGGGGCTAGATTCTAGGGCCCTGGGATCATGACCTGAACCAAAGGCAAATGCCTAACCAACTGAGCCACCCAGGCACCCCACTTTGCTGGACTAATAACAAGCCTTCAGGTACAGGGAAGGTGATCAATGATCCAATTAATGTATTTTTGTCTATCCCTATTAATAAGAGTATCTTCCATTATTTTTATGATTTATGCTTTGTTAATTCTATTAACAACTCTTTTCCTAAGCCAGTGCAGATTATGGTAAGGTTTCATTCTTTTTGCATAGTTTCCTCACATGACTTGTTGAAAAATAGTCTACTCATAATTTTGAAGAAAAAAATGAAGATCTTTATGCTACTACACTTTATAAGAAGCTAATAAGGAAGGTATATATGTTCATGGATTAGGAATCACTGTAAAAATGTCAATTTCTCTTAAATCTTTCAATAGGTTCAATACAATGCCAATTAAAATATTGTTTGTTAGTAAATGTAAATACTGATTCTAAAATTTATATAAAAATTCCAAAGACAAATTATAGCTATGATAACTTTAAACTGGCTTTAAATTTTTGTAGTACTTACATTGTCATATACCAAAACTTATTATGAAGTTTACTATAATTAAGACAGTATGGTGTTAGTATAAAGATAAATAAAGTCATCAATAAAATGGGACAGATTAAAGATTCCAGAAATTTCCCCTCCATATATAGGTATCCAGTTTCTGACAAAAGTGATACTATAGAAAACAGAAGAATAATGGTCTTTTCAACCAATGGTTCTATGTAAATAGATAAGCTTATAAAAATAATTTTTATGCCCTTAATTTTTCCACACATAACAATTCCAGGTACATCTATATTTACATGTATATTTATCTCTGGATGTGTGTTAGAACTAGGGATTTTAGAACATAATATAGGAGCATTACATATTGGTCACAGGCCTGGCATAAAGTTAACAATACAGAAAATGCTAACCATAAAACAAGACTTAAAAGTTGGAGAGATTGATGTCAACAAAATGGTGAAATAGGAGTTTTCTACTGCCTTTCCCTCAACACCAATTTTGACAATCACACATCATGAGAGCACCTTTGTGGAAATTTGAGTCAACTAGATAATTCCAGCACACTATTAAGGCAAAAAAAATCTGAGATTGGATGCATTGAGGAGGGTAAGAGAAAATTTCACTTTAGCCACATCATCCTCCCTCATAGTAACACAGCTGAGTACCAAGAGAGACCCACTTGGTCCATGCTGTCTTCCATAGGGGAAACTGAGATGTCTTCCCAGCTGTATGAGATGCTGCTACCACTTCTTTCTCATCTTATCTAGAATACTGTGCAGAAATGAGGGATAGGGAGGGACTAGGAGCACAGCAGCCAGAGCTGGAATTCATCAAAGAGATGTGTCCTACAAACCACTTCTTGTATTCCATGAGGAAGCCCATCCAGAGATCCTGGAAATGCCTCACCTATGGACCCACCTCATCCATTGCTCCAGACATTTCACCCACATATCCTCACCCCCATGATGAGCTCCCTGAGAGTGCCCTATGAGCAGCAGGTACAAGACTTATAGGTAGCTAGTGAGCATGTCAAAAAACTAGCCTAACTATGTAGGAGTGGGAGAAAGCAAATAAAGTTAAACATTCAGCACCACCTTATAGAAAGCTAATGGGAAGCTGTCCTCATTCAGTCTGGCTCTGTAGGATCAAGAGGACAAGCTTAAGAATGACTCCCTCTCCCCAAGACAGGACAAGTATGAAAAGACATATTCGTAAAAATAACTCTGAGATGGCCTCAGAACTTCTATCAGAATTGACAGGTGAAAATATTTCTCTCCAGAAGCCACTCCAGAAATACTGGAAGAGGTTTCTGCTTTTGTAAATGTAAAGACAAAAACACAAGACTTCAAGAAATATAAAACATCAAGGAAACATGATAGCACCAGGAGAACACAATAATTTTCCAGTAACTGACCACAAAGAAATAAACATCTATGATTTATCTGATTAAAAGTTCAAAAAATTGTTTTAAGGAAACTCAGGGGGTTACAAAGATACTCAGGGGGTTAGAAAGATAATTAAACCAAATGGGAAAACAACACACAAAATGAGAACTTAAACATGCAGATGAAATCATAAATAAAAAATAATAAAATGGAAATTCTGGAGCTGAATAATGCAATAAATGAAAAGACAAATTCTAGAATACGTACATAGGAGATTGAATCAGTAATCAAAAATCTCTCAAAAAGAAAAGCCAGGACTACATGGTCTCTCTGGTGAATTCTACCAGATATTTAAAAAATAATTAATGTTAATCCTTTTCAAACTCTTTCATAACATTAAGAGGAGGAAATGCTTCTAAACTCATTTGGAAGGCCAGTATTAGTCTGATACCAACACCAAAAAAAGGACACATTTTGTGAGAAGAGTACAAATTACAGGCCAATAACCCTGATGAACACAAATACAAAAATTCTCAACAAAATTCTAGAATACAGAGTTCAACATCACATTATAAAGCTCATACATCATGATCTTTTGGAATTTATCCATGGGATGCAAGGACAGTTCAACATACATAAATCAGTAAATATGACACACCACATTAACAGAATGATGGATAAAAACCACAGGATCATCATAATACATGTGTAAAAAGCCATTTGACAAAATTCAGCCCACTTTCAACATAAAAACTCCCAAACAACATAGGTATAGAAGTAATTTATACCATAATAATACAAGCCATACATATCAAACTCACAGCTAATATCATACTCAGTGGGGAAAAGCTGAAAGTGTTTCTGCTAAGATGAGAAGCTAGGGGAAAAAAATGCCCACTCTCACCACTTCTATTTCAACATAATATTGGAGGTCCTAGTCAGAGAAATTGGGCAAGAAATAAAAATGAAAGTCATCCAAATTGGAAAGCAAAAAGTAAAAATTATGTTTTCAGATGGCATGATCTCACCTACAGAAAATCCTAAAGATTCCACTAAAATCTGCTAGCATTAATAAACAGATTTAGTAAAGTTACAGAATAGAAAATCAATACAGAAAAATCAGTTTCACTTCTATACCATAACAAAGAACTATCACAAATAGAAATTAAGAAAATAATCCCATTTATAATTGCATCAAAACAATAAAATACATATTAATAAATTCAACCAAGGAATTGAAATATCTGAAAATTATTAAAATATTGACAAAAACATGAAGAATTCATAAATAAATGTAAAGATAACCTGTGTTTCTGGGTTGGAATTAAAATGTCAACTACTAAGAGTTTTCTACAGATTCATTGTAATCCCAATCAAAATCTCTACAGCATTTTTCAAAGAAATAGAAAAAAAAATCCCCAAATTTGTGTGGAACCACAGAAGTCCCTGAATATCCAAATCAATCTTGAGAAAGAAGAACACTAGAGTCATCATGCTTCCTGAGTTCAAGCCATATTACAAAGCAATCAAAACAGTATGTAGTAGCAAAACAAAACAAGCCAAAACAGCAACAACCACCACCAAACAAGATGAATAGACCAATGGGACAGAGTAAGATCAGAGATAAATCCACACATATGGTCAACTAATCTCTGACAAGAGTGTCAAGAATAAGCAATGTGTAAATGATAGCCTCTTCTATAAGTGGTATTGGGAAAACTGGATATCCATAAGCAAAAAAATGAAATCAGACCCATATCATACTCGTCATAAAAACTAACTCAAAGTGGATTGAACATGTAAATATAAGACCTAAAACCATAAAATGCCAGGGTGGAGGGAGAAATAAACATAGGGAGAAAACTCCTAAATATCAGTCTTGGCAAAGACATTTTGGATATGAACAGATACTCCTCCAAAGAAGACATACAAGTGGCTAACAGACACATGAAAAAATGTTCATCATCATTAGCCATCAGGGAAATTCAAATCCAAACCAAACTGAGATACCACCTTACACCAGTTAGAATGACCAAAATTAACAAGACTGTAAACAGAAAGTGTTAGAAAGGATGTGGAGAAAGAGCAACCCCCTTACATTGTTGGTGGGAAAGCAAGCTGGTGCAGCCACTTTGGAAAACAGTGTGGAGATTCATTAAGAAATTAAAAATAGACCTACCCTATGACCCAGCAATTGCACTACTGGGTATTTAACCCAAAGATACAGATGTAGTGAAAAGAAGGGTCATCTGTACCCTAATGTTCATAGCAGGAATGGCCACAGTCCCCAAACTGTGGAAAGAACCAAGATGCCCTTCAACAAACAATTGGATAAAGAAGATATGGTCTGTATATACAATGGAGTATTATGTCTCCATCAGAAAGGATGAATACCCAACTTTTGTATAAACATGGACAGGACTGGAGGAGATTATGCTGAGTGAAATAAGTCAAGCACAGAGAGTCAATTATCATATGGTTTCACTTACTTGTGGAGTATAAGGAATAACACGGAGGACATTGGGTGAAGGAGAGGAGAAGTGAGTTGGGGGAAACTGGAGGGGGGAGACAAACCATGAGAGACTGTGAACTCTGAGAAACCAACTGAGGGTTTTGGAGGGAGGGGAGTGGGGGGTTGGGAGAGCCTGGTGGTGGGTATTAAGGAGGGCCCGTATTGCATGGAGCACTGGGTGTGGTGCATAAACAATGAGTCTTGGAACACTGAAAAAATAAAATTATAAAATAACGTAAAATAAAATGAAATGAAATGAAATAAAATAAAATAGATATTTTGGATATAACACCAAAATCACAGGCAACAAAAGCAAAAATAAACAAGTGGACCAAGATTAAACTAAAAAGCTTCTGTATAACAAAGGAAACAAAATGAAAAGGTAACTTACAGAATGGGAGAAAATATTTGCAAACCACATATCTGATAGGGGGTTAATATCAAAACATATAAGGAATACATACAACTTAATAACAAAAAAAAAGAAAAAAAAAAAAAACCACTTAATTTGATTAAAAAATGAGCCAAGTGGGACGCCTGGGTGGCTCAGTTGGTTGGACAACTGCCTTCGGCTCAGGTCATGATCCCGGAGACCCGGAATCGAGTCCCGCATCAGGCTCCCAGCTCCACGGGGAGTCTGCTTCTCCCTCTGACCTTCTCCTCGCTCATGCTCTCTCACTGCCTCTCTCTCAAATAAATAAATAAAATCTTTAAAAAAAAAAATGAGCCAAGTACTGAATATATAATTTTCCAAAGAAAGCATATAAATAGCCAACAAATCCATGAAAATTTGCTCAATATCATTAATCCACAAGAATGTGCAAATGAAAAGCACAATCAGATATCACCTTATAGCTATTAGGATGGCACTTATCAAAAAGACAAGAAGTGACAAGTGTTGTGTGGAATGTGAAGAAAAGAGACCCTTATAAACTGCAGTTGGGATGAAAATTTGTACAGTATGGTAAAATGTGGAGGTTCCTCAAAAAATTAAAAATGGAACTACCCTATATTCTAGTAATCCCACTTCTGTGTATAAACCTGAATGGAACAAAATCAGTATTTCAAAGAGGTATCTGCACTCCTGTGTTTACTGCAGAATTATTCCCAATAGCCAAGATACAGAAACAACCTAAGTGCCCACTGCTATAGAACAGATAAAGAAGCAATACACACACACACACACGTAATACAATATTTTTGGTCATAAGAAGGAAGGAAATCATTCTATTTTCAACAACATGGATAAATCTGGACAACATTATACTAAGCCAGACCAAGAGAGACAAATACTGTCTGGTATCACCTATATGTGAAATCTTAAAAAAAAAAAAAATCAAACTCATAGAAACAGAGAGTAGAAGAGTGGTTATCCAGAGATGTGTATGGGGAAAATGGAGAGATACTGGTCAAAGGATATAAACTGCTAGCTATAAGATGAATAAATTCTGGTGATCATGTACAGCATGGTGAGTATAGTTAATAATACTGTGCTGTAGAGTTAAAATTTGCTGGGAGTATTTAAAGCATTTTCATCACATATACAGACACACATACATACAGACATAAAGGTAAACTGTGTGGAGACATAGATGTGTTAATTAACCTACTATGATTATCATTTCACAATGTGTATGTATATTAGATCATCATGTTGTATACTTTCAATATATACAATTTAATTTATTAATTATACCTGAGTAAAGCTGTTGAAAATAAAACATTTTAATTTTAAAAAGTATGTTCTCTGAACAAAGAGCATTAAACTAGAAATCACTAAATGAAAGATATATGAAAATTATCCAAAGATATAGAAATTAAATGACTCACTTTTAAATACCCATGAATCAAAGAGAAAGTTAAGGGGCGACTGGGTGGCTCAGTGGGTTAAAGCCTCTGCCTTCAGCTCAGGTCATGATCCCAGGGTCCTGGGATCGAGCTCCGCATGGGGCTCTCTGCTCGGCAGGGAGCCTGCTTCCCCCTCTCTCTCTGTCTGCCTCTCTGCCTACTTGTGATCTCTGTCTGTCATATAAATAAATAAAATCTTTTAAAAATTAAAAAAAAAATTTAAAAAAGAGAAAGTCAAGAGGGAAATCAGAAGATATTTTGAAGTTATTTTAAAAATGTAAAATAAATACTTTTATCTAAGAAACAATATAAATTTGTAGATTATAAAGTGGGAGAAGAATTTTTGAATCAGAATTTCAAAAAGAATTTGGGGTAATTCCCCCAAAACATGTGAAAATTCTCTCAACCATAGTAAGTCATCAGATAAATAAAATTAAAGCCATAATAACTCCATATACCCCATAATATGGTCAAACCTAAAAACAAATAAATAAAAATAATGAAATACCAAGTGGAAATGTTATAGAACTACTAGAACACTCACACACTATTCATGGAAGTATAAATGTTATTCAACCCCTTAGGAAATTACTCAGTAGTGTCTACCAAAGCTCACAAGGGCATATCATACATCCCTACAACTACTACAGTAGTTATTTCACTACTGTACATGTTGGCAGGAAAAGACATGTCTAACAATGAGCATCACAGCACTGTCCACAAAGACCAAAACTGGAAACAACCTTCTCAATTTTAATTAATGAGTTGCTTTTGACATTTGGATAGAATTGTTCTTATTATGGTATAATTAGCATCCTCCAGTCCACCAAAAATAGTAGTACAATTTCCTAGTCATTTTGACAGCCAAAGTATCCCCACATATTTTCAAATGACCTCTAGTAGAGAAGTACAAATCCCTCTTGAACTACATTACCTGAATGGATAATACTGCAGAATAAAGAACACAGAAATAGAGCATTCATAGAAAAATAGTTTCAGGAATTGATATTTTTTAAGATGTAGAAATAGGGTCTTTCTTTAAGGGATTATGAGAATTTCAGATTGAAAGACAACAAAAAGAGTATGCTGAATTAATTTAGAATGTAAAAATTTTAAACCTTTTCTCTCATGTGTTATAATTTCCTTATACAGTTGTATAACCACTAAGTGAAAGCTTTTACTTAGATTTTCAGTGCTATAGAAATAATTATGGAAGGGATTGAAGCAACCTGTCTTAAACCTGCCTATGGTCCAATTAGAGAGACATCAGCTCACTAAACTGGCCATGTTTGGAATAGTTGGAGTTAAAAGGCTGTACCAGAGGGCAGAACAAGTAAGATCCCAGATGCTCTATGAGAACATAATATAAAACAAACCAGAAGAAAAAATCATCTCCTTACTACAAGTCTTAAAATGAGGAAGTTACCCAAGTAGGTAACCAATAAGAAAATATTTTCTGTGTTTATTAAAAGGAGGGCAATACTAACAAGCTTCTTCCCTAACTAGGTTTGAATAACAAAGAGTAAGGGTAGAAGCTAATATATCATCTTTGTTATTAATAAAGATTAACACAGTGCGTGTAGCTTCATTTAGCACAAAACAGGCGTTCCAGCTAAATGAGGCAAAAATTACTCAACAGGTCATTGTCATGCTGGACTTGAGAAGTCCTCCACTGGCAGGGAGCAGAGAAAAACGAAGCTCTTTGTGGGCTTGTTAGCTTCCTAGAGAAATGATAGGAGCTGAGATAAGCATGTCCAGTTATTTTTCTCAAATTTATCAAGAGGGTAGTTTATTAGACATCCCTAGGGAGGAGTAAGTAAAACTGGAGAGAGGCCTAGGGCTCACTTTAAAGGAAGAAACTAGGGGTGCCTGGGTGGCTCAGTGGATTAAGCCTCTGCCTTCAGCTCAGGTCATGATCTCAGGGTCCTGGGATCGAGTCCCGCATTGGGCTCTCTGCTCAGCGGGGAGCCTGCTTCCTCCTCTCTCTCTCTCTGTCTCTCTGCCTACTTGTGATCTTTCTCTGTCAAATAAATAAATAAATAAATAAATAAATAAATCTTTAAAAAAAAATAAATAAAGGAAGAAACTATCAGCATGGGAAGGATGGATTTCTCTATCCTTTCTTCCCCCCTGCCCCTGACTTAATATATTGGGCTTAACAAAGAATTAAAGAATTGTGGTTAAAGAATTATGCAGCATTTCCCCTGATCCAACTGATTAGCAGTTTATCTGAGTAGTACTATGTCTACCTTTCATGAGTCCACTTCTCCAAACATCTGTAAATGCTTCTGAGACCATCAGTATTCAGTGTAGACTTTTGTCCCCCAAAGGTACTGAAATGAATTAAAACAATATAGTCCTGGGCACCTGGGGGGCTCAGTGGGTTAAGCCTCTGCCTTCGGCTCAGGTCATGATCTCAGAGTCCTGGAATTGAGCCCCGTATCAGGGTCTCTGCTCAGCGGGGAGCCTGCTTCCCCCCTCTCTCTGCCTGCCTCTCTATCTACTTGTGATTTCTCTGTCAAATAAACAAGTAAAATCTTTTTTTAAAAAGTTGAATATTTCATGTAATTTATTTAAAAAAAATGTAGTCATTAAACTAATTCCAAGATCACCTGATAATCTCAGTTAAAAATTCACCGTTGTTTTCATACCAGATTAAGTCCAGTTACATTTTTCAACATTCTATATCAATCAGAATAAACTCCATGAATTCAAGTAACATCAAGATACTTCAGTAATAACATGTGGAAATATATTTCAACAATAAAAACTATGCCAATATATGCCAAAATATAGAAATACCTTCAAACTTAACACAAATTTCCTATTATATTTTAGGAAGAAACTCAAATTCAAAGCTTAAACCTCCTTCCAATCATGTTGAACACACAATGAATTAAGGTTCAAAAATGAAATACTCTTCTTCTTGTGAATTAATGATTAAAGTTTCAAAGCCTTAATTTAAATCTTAAAATTATTCTCCCAATTCTCTTCATCTGTTAATTCTTTGTTAAAGGAGTTACTGATGCCTAGTAGGAGCTAGAAATTTCCTCTTTAGAATTGTGTGGTTCCTATTGGAGCCCCTGGAGTTATATATTAGTTTATTTCTAAGTGTCATAAGTACTACATTTATTCATTACACTAATATTTATTGGGCATCTCCTGTGTGACAAGCACTTTCCTAAATTCTTAGGATACACTAGTGAATAAAACATATTAAATATCCATGCTCTCATGAATCTTCTATTCTAGAGAGTATGACATAAATAAATAATTAATGATATATTAAAACCTTAAGTTCAAGAATTTTTTTTACGTGTGCTATTGAGGAAAATATATACAGGATAAAGAGAACAGTTAATTTAGATGAGGAATTACAGATGATAGCTTTTAAAAGAATGCTTAGGGTAAGCACCGCTGAAAAGGTACACTTTAACCATGACTTTAGGTAGGCAGCTTGGGAGAGTACTGTGTGAGTTTTCTGAGGAAAGAGCATGGGGGACAGAGAAAAGTTAAAGCAGAGGCCCTCAGCCCCTCTTAGTATCAGAGAGTATGTCAGCATCTGGACAGCAGATAGGGTTCTTCTAGTCACTGTCCTTGGGTCTTTCACTGGAATGAGTCCTTCCGAGTTTCAGAAATTACTGTGCCAAACACACCTAATAAATGTAGTTTAGCTTTACTTTCACGAATTGTGTAATTCTAGCTCAGAGGTGTTTTCTCTTCAGATCAGCATCGAATCCAGACACAGACTTGATCCATCACTGATACCTTTGCTATGCCTTCTCTTTAGCTTGGTGCCTCCAGGGTACAGGTAATGCCATCATCTTCACCTACCATCACTATAGTTTAATCTGCAGGCCTTCCTCTCTCTAATATATCTAGAGTTTTCAATCTCTAAGTATGTAATAATCTTTAACTGGTTGTTCTCTGATTCTTATTATGGATCTTCAAACCTCAACTTTCAGAGATACCTTTCAAGCCTTTCAGCATCCTGATTCTCTTTTGGGGAGTCATTTCTGTCTACTCTGGGATGTTTCATTTTTTCCTGTGAAATTTCTTTGGGCATCAGGTACGGTTTCTCAACTGCATTTAAAATAATGTCTTTATTTTAGTGGCCTCTTTTTTTTTTTTTTTAGTGGCCTCTTTAAGAGCAGTTATATGCCAGTGCTTATCAGTTTAGCCTGACCTTCAAGATCTCATTTTCCTCTTAGATATTTCTTATCTGTTCCCTAAAATCTCAAGCTTTTCCTCAAGAATATTTCTCTTCCTCCAATTCAATCAGCCTGATTTGTTGTATTTTGTTTTAATTACTGTATTGTTTCCTTCCTGATCATCAGACTAAACCACTCTTCTCAAATCGATCCATTTTCTTCTCAATTATTAAGCAAATCTGACACAAAGATTCAAAGTACTCTAGACTCAGAATATTAATGTTGCTTTACTAGTTTCCAATAATTTCCTTAAGTTGTTTCCCCACTTCAAGTAATAAAAAGCGTATATTATTTTAATATAGAGAGTTATCACTAATATTTATTATACTCTACCATATTTTGTAGGTGAACCCACAAATTAAGGCATAAAAAATTAAACACTGCACAGAGCTTATGTCATTAAAAATCCAGAGCCAAATTGGTCCCAAGGAATGGAGAGTGATTCCTGATAGCCTACGGATAAACTGCATGAATCCAAAGATATCTCTCCCTTGACAGTTCCCTTCTTTAGCCTGAATGTAGAATGGAATTTAAGCCAGGCTATCGAAAGTGCCCAAGTATGCCTGGCACTAAGAATTAAGTGGTAAGGCCTCATTAATATTCTGTAGCAACATGAAGCGTCATTCATGTTTGTCTTAGTTTTACCTCAGCTGAGGCTGCAGCACATACACATATTCTAAGCGTGTTTCCATTTCACCTTTAACAATAGCCCTTGCTTACTGTCACTTGTGTGTGCTTGCCATTCAGCTCAGGCCATTTTCAAAGCCTAGCCCCATCTCTGTTCAGGTCATAAGGCTTACCCTTGGTTAAGTGGCTTCCAGACTTCTGGTTTCCAATCTACCACATAAGAGGGTTGGAAGTCATCACTTCATCCTAACAACAAGTAAAAATCTGAACAACCTAAAAAAATCAATAACTCTTCTTAGATCTGTCAGAAAAGTAAGGTGAAAGGGCAAACCACTGTCCCAATAATTGAAGAGACAGTTAGATAAGAGAATCATACTTACAGGAAAGGAGACCCTAGACAGAACCCCCACAGGAACCAGTGCTGGGGAAGGAAATCCTGAAATATAATTGATGAATTGCTAGAAGCTGGGTGGACAAGTCTGGGAGTTAAATACTCCAGTGGGGTCAAGTCACAGGGGACCTCAACACTTTTGTTACTTTTAGTCCATGGAGTTCTACCAGTTTCACACAGTGAATATCTGAAAAAATCCCTATGTCTTCCAGCAGGGAGAGGAAAAGAAAAAATAAAAATATGCCACAGTATTCTGTGGTTGTTGTTATTGCTGTAGTTGTTGTTGTAAAGGCCTTCCCTTAAGAGAAAGTATTTCACCAAAGCCTCACCTACGGGGGTTTTATCTGGGTCTAACTAACCTGCGTAAATGGAAATATCCAACTCCAGCTCTTCCTAGTTATCTAGTCCCACCTGAAGCAGGGGTTGGGAATGAGAAATGAGAAGTACTTATGAAATCCAGAGATTAGGGACACGATCTCACTAAAATACTGAGACCTGCTCATAGAAATATAAATTATATATATATATATATATATATATAAAACATTGCCCTTTCCCTTTCCCCACACTTATTACCACCACATCACCAGAGTCTCATATATATATGAGACTCTGTTGATGTATTTTTATATATATACATATATATGTATATATAATATAATATATAGTATATATTTAGTATATAAAATATATGCTGTGAGAGTATATACAGTTAAAATATATAGATATATAGATATAGATACCACACACACTTTATATTATATATATATACATATGCGTATACATATATAGATATATAGATATATACACCCTTTACCTAGTATATCATGTCTGGATAGCAATAAAAGAACTACAAGGCATACTAAGAAAAAAAAATTGAAGAGACAGAATAAGAATTAGAATCAGACTCACATATGTCATGGATGGTGAAATTATCAGACCAGAAATTTAAAACAACTGTGACCAATATACAAAGGGCTCTAATGGGAAAAGCAGACAACATTAAAGAACAGATGGCATAACCAGAGATATGGAATTCTAAGAATCAAAAATAAATGCTGAAGAAAAAATAATTGTAATAGAAATGATAAATGCCTCTGATGGAATCATTAGCAGACTAGACATGGCTGAAGAAAGAATCTCTCATCTTTAGAATGGCAACAGAAACTTTCAAAACTGAGAAGCAAAGAGAAAAATCCTGACAAAAATGGGATAGCATATCCAATAACTATGACATAAGTACAAAAGATAAAACATGGGTTTAATGGGAATTAACTGGAAGAAGAGAAAAGAAGCACAGGAAATAGATGAAGCAGTAATGACAGAATTTCCCCCAAATTAATGTCAGACACCAAACCATAGATCCAAGAAGACCAAAGACCACCAAGCAGGATAAATTCCAATAAAACCACACCTAATCTCTCCTTTTACTTTCACCAACACCTCTAAACACATATAAGAAGCAGCCATCAACTGTAAATCAAGGTCCTCAGTTGAAGGCAATCTTGACTCCCAGTATACACATCAATATGTAAATACATTTTTGGCTGTCACACTGGAGGGAAGGTACAAGTAGTATCTAGAGGTTAGAGGACAGGTATGTTGTAATGCACAAAAAAGCCCCCCATGACAATGAATTATCCAGTCCTAAATCAATAGGTCCAAAGCTGAGAAACTTAGGTAAAGCCCTTAAAGCTACAGTCAATCATGAGTAACAGAATGGTACGTTTTAGGATTAAAAACCTTTACCATAGGGGCACCTGGGTGGCTCAGCAGGTTAAAGCCTAGGCCTTCAGCTTGGTCATGATCCCAGGCTCCTGGGATCAAGCACTGCATCAGGCTCTCTGCTTGGTGGGGAGCCTGCTTCCTCCTTTCTCTCCGCCTGCCTCTCTGCCTACTTATGGTCTCTGTCTGTCAAGTAAATAAATAAAAAATCTTAAAAAAAAAACAAAACACTTTACCCTAGCAACAACAGTTAAAAGCCACCTCCTGCCCAACCTAAAATAAGCCTCAGCAAGCCACCATGTTAAAATTTTCCAACCTATATGTTGAAGAGGTAGAGTTCCACCAATTGCATAGTGTAAAGCCAGACTTTTTTTTTTTTTTCCCCCGCAATGCAAGTGCTTGACTTAAAGCTTTGATTGCTAGAGGCATCCACTTCAAAAATGGCTATCTTGAATAAGCACATTGCCAGCCTCTCTAGACTAAGAGACAGGCCTTCTCACCCTTCCAAAGATCTTTTGTTTTAGAGATCTTGGGTGATTTCAATAACTGAGTATTTAGGCCACTTACTTTTTCTCTTCCTGTGCTTTAAATTTATCCCTCTTTTTTAAATCTACCAAAAAGAGTGAGCACATGAAACTCTAGCCCCCTTTCCTTGACCCCAATAAACGCAGAACCCCAGGCCTGCTTATGCACTCTCTATCTCTCTACCCCATACCTCTCTGTGTGGCCACAGGTATCTTATGTAATTTCCAGGTATTGTAAGTAATAAACCTTTATTTCTTCAAAGTTTCCTGATGGTTATTGCTGGAGGGTGTCTTGCAAACTTAATAAGAACCACAAGGGCCAGTCCAACCACATTTTTTACTGATAGGCTAAGAATTGCACAAACATGTACCAGCTTGAATCAGCTGACTGCAGTCCTCAGAGAAAGAAAATTAAAGAGTGGGGAAGATATAAGAAATGAAAGACAAAATTACATATTTATTCTTCTTGTTTCTTTTAAAACTTCTATCTTTGGCTATTTAAAATATAGATGCACTGTGATGGAGCCCCACATCAGGCTCTCTGCTCAGCGGGGAGTCTGCTTCCTTTCCTCTCTCTGCCTGCCTCTCTGCCTACTTGTGATCTCTGTCAAATAAATAAATAAAATCTTTTAGAGAAAATAAATAAATAAAATATAGATGCACAATATGTATATTAGGATAGTGATACATAAATATAATTCATCAAGGCAGTATGCTGTGTTAAAGAGAGCATTTATGTAGCCAGAGTGAATGTGGTTTTTTTACTCAAGATTTTATTTATTTATTTGACAGAGAGAGAGAGAGATCACAAGTAGAGCAGCAGGAAGCAAGAGAGAGGGAAGCAGGCTCCCCGCTGAGCAGAGAGCCCGATGCAGGGCTCCATCCCAGGACCCTGAGATCATGACCTGAGTGGAAGGCAGAGGTTCAACCCACTGAGCCACCCATGCACCCCAAGTGAATGTGTTTTAATGCCATATCCCATAATTACTGATGTGGTGAATTTCAACAATTTATTTTACTACATCTATGTCTGAATTGTTTTTTACCTAAAAACCAAAGATATGTGAGACTGTCGTTAATATATATAAAAATTAATACATAAAAATCCATTTAGTAATACCCTGCATACTATAAGCTAAGTAAATGTCAACTATTATTTTCATAATATATAAATATGTATTTATTAAAAATATAAAATCCTTTCAGAGATAAGGTACAATATAAAAAAAAGTGAAGTGCACAGAAGTAGAGGATACAGCTCTGTAAAAGGAAGGGCAAAGTACACAGTCATCCAAGAATCCCACATGACTGATGGTTTTTGAGTGCCATTTCTGTCCTCTCTAGACTTTCGTACTATTAATTATGATGATGATGATTATTGCTATTTTTGATGCTACAATGACTTCTGTAGGAGTAGAAATCATGTCTTATACCACTATTTCCTCAAACTCCAAAGCACTATTAAAATATAATGCAGATACAAAATAGAAACAGTGGATTTATTTGTTTTAACTTGACTTTTTTATTAATTCAGTAGGCCATTTTTATAAAAATTTCTACACATTACAAAATGAAAATAAGCACATCAAGCCAGAAACATTAATGGTAAGCAAACATTGGTATACAAATATTTTAATACTGGAGTTTGTAAAGTTTCCTCAGAATAGTAATTTATAAGCAAATGTCTATTTCATTCTCCTCTAGAATTGTGAATACTTGAAAAAAATTCCATTAAGTGCAACAAATCCTTAACATAAAATTTAAATAGTTGATAAGCTTCTCATATCGCAATTGTTAGCTTAAGGTTCTCAAGAGATTTGGTTCTGAAATTAGATAACAATCACTTTTCTGCCAAAGAAAATTACATTAATTTAATGAAACTGTCACAAACTAGACCAAGCAATATACGCATCAAATAGATCAGTTCTCAAAGACTGGTCTTCAAACTTCATGACTTTTATTGCAATAGAATAGCAAAAGTTGCTCAAATTCTAGTGATCTTTTTAGTAGGGAGACATTTCTTCTTAATAGTCAAAGGTCCTTTAGGATCTGGATCATCAGGCCAGGAAGTTTTATGTGATCATATAATTTATCACTCTAACTGGGACACTTCTGAGAATATCAGGAAGGGCTATTAATAATTACATGAGACAACAGGTATGAACTGGGACTATGTGGAGAAAACTGTAGTTTGGGTCACTCAATTGAGTTCCATCTGAACTCAATAAAAGATTTTCTTTGTTGTTGTTAGATTTACAAGTTTTTTTCTGCCTGTCCTGTACTGGAACCAGTCTCCCCAGAATGTCTCACCTAAGGGTACTTTCCACAGTTTTTCTACAGACATTCTTTTCCCTTTTGTTTTGGGACTTTAAGTGAGAATTAGCTCTTGTCTGCTTAACAACATTCTTGGCATTTACATTCTCTTCTTGGTAGGCACTAACTAAAGAAACATAACAAAATTTGCTGCGGTACCTACATCTATCAGGATTTTTAATTTGTGGTCATAAATTTGTTTTTTCAGGGTGCCTGGGTGGCTCAGTGGGTTAAAGCCTCTTCCTTCTGCTCAGGTCATGATCTCTGGTTCCAAGGATAGAGCCCCCCATCAGGCTCTCTGCTCAGCAGGGAGCCTGCTTCCCTCCCTCTCTCTGCCTGCCTTTCTGCCTACTTGTGATCTCTGTCTGTCAAATGAATAAATAAAATCTTTAAAAAATAAATTAATAAATAAATAAATTTGTTTTTTCCAAAATGCCTACATTCCAAATAAAGCGTTCTATAAATGGATTTGAAGGTTGCTAATACTTCCATTGAAAATATTTCTTATTTAGTTCAAATCCATTTGGAAATATAAAAACCAATACTATGATTTGGGGTTGTATTTTTAAACAAATAAATGTAGCTCATTATAAAGTTTTTAAATCTGAAATTTATCTGTAAAGTGAACATAGAGGACAAGAATGTCATATCCAAAATGTTCTGCCTGCAGCAGTTTGAACCGATTGAGACAACAACCTTCAGTATGAAGAGTCTGCAATGCAAATAAATACAAAATCATAGCACTGAAAACTACTGATGTTGCAGACATGAAGTGAATTAAACATAACCTTGTAAATGCTCATATTTCAATCAAGATATGAACATTTTTCATGCCATTTCATGGTTCTATTTTGAAGCAATAATTCATTATCTATGTACTGCTTTGCCATGATTAAAGTTTAAATGGATGAGCTAAATTCCACTGAGCTTTGGTGAAAACTTAAAAACTTAATATTGAATAACAGCTCTGAGCAGTTTGTAAATAAAAACATTCAAATGCAAAGCTCTTTCACTGTAGCTTAAAGCAGCATTTTGACATATAATGAACAGTACAATCCATATAAGTAACTGGCATCTATATTGATAAATTTACCAAACATATTCTATTTCTATTAAGCCTTCATGAATTTAAATAGAAGTGTCTTTTTTATTTGAGATAACAGGAAAACTTTTGACAGTCTGCAAAGTAAAACGGAGTTCAAATTAAAATCACACCCTAGAACAATCTAAACAGCACCATAGTTCACGACGCAAAGTTCAGCATTCACTGTCCTCAAAGAAACATACCTGACACATGTCACTCATCCAAAACATTCTTACTGTTGTAACCACAGTACATAAATGGATGAGAGTCAAGTTAGGAAATGATGAAAGATTGTTCTGAAACCATACCTTTTGTTGGAGCTGTGTCTCAAGCTGATTTATAACAGGTAGGTTAGACTTTTTATAATAAATAGATAAACCTAAATCTTCCATAAATTAGTTGCTACTCTAGTGGAGTGCAAGAAATTCTTGCTTAAATAATTAAGTAGTATCAACCATAGAGTAAGAAATCCAGATATTTCTAAGATTTTCTATTACTTATTTATTCTTCCATTACTGATTAATTTATTCAACAGACATTTATTGTACCCCTCATATGCAGAAGATAGACACTAAACATTATGGAAACTAAACTAAGGTAAGACAAATTCTATATCCCCTGCCTGTGGTAGACAGAATAATGGCCCCCAAAGAGTTCCATTTCTTAATTTCTGAAATCTATGAATATTTTACACAGTTAAAAAGAACTTTGCAGATATGATTAAATTAAGGATTTGAGATAGAATTATGCTGGATTATCCAGATGTTACCAAGGATCCTTATAAATGGGACAAAGACGTCAAGGTCAGAAAGAGAAATTTGCAAATAATCTTCTGCTGTCTCTGAAGATATAGAAAGGGGTCATGAACTAAGGAATGTAGTCTTTTTGAGGCCGGAAAAGGAGATTTTTCCTTAGAGCCTGCATAAGTAATATAGCCCTGCAGACATCATGATTATACTGTGGTAAGACCAGTTTTGAACTTCTGACTTTCAGAACTGTTATAGTAATTTAATAATAATATATAATTTAATAATAAATTTTTGTTGTTCTAGACAAAAAGTCTGTGGAAATTTGTTACAACACTAATAGGAAAATAATCCACTGTCTTTAAGAAATTTGTAGGGCAACACAACTAAAGCCTAAATACTGAAGTTAACAAAACAAAATTAATATCTCTTTGAGAGATAAAAGCATGAGATAAGATAATGAAATACTAACAACTAGTAATATTTATTGAGCATTTATTATACGCAAGGCACAATCTAATTTCACAACAATTCTTGGGAGTAAAATATTTTTCACCATTTCTGAAGTGGGAAATGATTTAAATTTTATTTTACTTAAAGTAATACTTAAAAGACCAATAATTGGAAGTATCAGAGCTTAAATCTGTGCTGTGTGATTTCAACTCATGAACCCTAATGCACTGTGTTATAAACCGGTCACTAACCCCCAGTTTAGGAGAGTTAAGGAAGTTGAACAATGAAGGAGAACTAACCAGGCAATGAATTTGTGCATACATTAATTAGTGGGGATGGGGAAATCATTCTTTAGACCAGAAGCAGTAAATGCAACATACATGTCCTGCAGAAACATCTAAATTCAAGTCTTATGCAGCTTATAAGTCATAATCACTTACATATGCTATGTTTTATTTAATTGAAGGGATCTTGTTATATGGGATTTTACCTTTTCTCAATTCTTTGGTAGCTTCCATTGAGTAAATTTTCCCTCAGAGTAATCAGAGAGCCAGTATGACTAGATGAACACACATGCATGTAAGCACAATGGCCCAATATTAATTTATCTTTGTGTATTCCCATAAAGTCTCATGAAGCCACCCATATACTGAACACCTACAAATTTTACCAAGTAAACAAATTAACTAGTGACAATAATCAAAATACTTTATGGTTTGAGGTGTCTTATATAGCAGTGTAGCATAACACTTCCACAAAAAAGGAATTCCATCTCACTTGAGTTATTGAAGTCATGTATTAAAGTATCTATTTTCAATGTCAGAATAAGAGGTGTATATTATTCTATTGAAGTAATTTTAGTAGTAAATAATTTAAATGGGAAAATTACATCATACCTAAATTTAGGAAAAATGAGAAAACTAAATAAAAATGTCATGATATTTTGTTTGAGAGATACAGGGAGTCTGCAATATACGCTAATATCCATTGAAATGGGAAGAGCAGCAACTCTGTGAAGCATTTTTAAAATAAAATTAACTAATTTTGTTGAGTGATTAGATGTAGACACTATTAGGAACAGAGGAAAAAAAGATAACTCCATTATTTTGAAATTAGGTTACTGGGAGTTTCATGTTGCTACCAGTGGGCCTGTTCAGATGAATTCTGTTTGGAACTTGTTGAACTTGGGACTTCACATGAAACACCACCCTGCAGTGTGCTTTCTGGGAAGCCAAATTTCTGGTGGCAATTAGTAGATTTTTGTGAGGGAAGAAAAATGGGGTAGAGGTATGGACTCCAGTGAAACAACTGTTAGAATGATTTGTTTTGCAAGATTTCCCCATGTCCTTAACATTGTCATATGTAATATGACGATGTAAGAAAAAAGTGGATGCTAAGTTATAGAAAAATTTTCCAGCATATTTTCTGTAATATATGCCTACAGAATATACGTTAGCAAACACAAATACAGGATTTTCCCATAGATAATCAAAACAGAAGAATTGCAGTTAAAAGAAAGACAATGACTAAGGATATTTAGATTATAGAAATAACAAGGGAATGTTGGGAGGATTGAAAATAGTTAACAAAAATGTGCAGTTAGAATAAAGAGTAAGGAAAATTAGTAAATACACTTTTTTTTCTTTTTTTTTTTTTTTTAAGAGAAACCGAAATAGAACACATCAAAGACAACAGGTAAATTGAGATGAGAGAACTAAGGGAATCTACACTTGCGTCACTGGAAGAAAAGGAGAAAAAAAAGATTTCAAGAATAATTCTCTTGCTAAAGAACCAAATTCTGACAATGGTCTGTGGGGAATAAATACTGAGAAAAAAAAAAGAGTTGGGGATCAATTTTCCTATTTCTCTGGTTGTATCAAAGAAAGTAGGTTCAGTGGAGTGGTGCAGTCATAATTTAGATTGAAAGGGGATAGATAAATAATAGATGAGTCATTTGAGTTGTAAATTTACAAAAAATTTTAACATGGTGAAATGCTCAAGACAGGAAATTCAAGACACAGCAGATAAGGAAATTAAAAAATAAATTGGGGGGGGCGCCTGGGTGGCCTCTGCCTTCGTCCCAGGTCATGATTCCAGGGTCCTGGGATCGAGCCCCGCTTCAGGCTCTCTGCTCAGCAGGGAGCCTGCTTCCCTTCCTCTCTCTGTGCCTGCCTCTGCCTACTTGTGATCTCTGTCAAATAAAAATAAATAAAATCTTTAAAAAAAAAATGTGGTGGTTACGTAGGACCTGAATACGTTTATTTGTAGAAGGAAATCATTAATAAAGAGCAATAAGACTCAATTAGGTCCAAGGGAGAAATACAGGGAGAAATGCAGAAAAAAAATTAAGCTATAAAAAGTGAAGAGATAGAGAATAAGGAGATAAAAAAGATATTTTCATAGAGATGAAAATTAAAGTGTCTCAAATAAGATTAACTCACTGTGAGAAGCCAAAAATGGGTAGGAGCAGAGGTCCCTGAAGGTGCACACAATTGCTCTGGTGAAAGCTATATTGTAATGAAAAGATCACTGCCCTTAGAAAAAGAGAGAGGTCCTAAAACTTGCCTCACTTTGTGACTATAAACCCAGTAAGTAACTCTACCTTCTCTTAGTCTTAGTTTTCATATCTTAGTTTTCATACTCTTTTTGCAGAAAGTGGTTTGTAGAGGATAAATCTCTTAAGGCAGATGAAAGTTATTATTGTAATATAGTTAAAAAGGAAAAAAAGGATCACATATTTTTTCCATTGCTTTGTTAAATAATGTTTTATCCTTTAAGACATTCTGGTCTTTCTCCAACATACGACTTTAGGAATTAAACTACGTGTGTCATCACATGTAGTTCCTTTGTCCATGGATACTCACAGCGTGGATTTGGATTGGAATTTCAGTATGCTAAAGATTCCCTATTTGCTTTTCCAAACCACTCTATTTTCATGTTCTGTGGCCCTGGAAGGCTAATCTTGGCCAGGGGCATCAACGGAGTCCCTTGTTCTCTTTCTATTTGATTCAACATTAGGAGCAACTGTGCCAACACCTCAGTGTGGGAAAAGAGAATGGTCACAGCCACAGGTAACTGCTTCCCTCAACCAAAGGCACAACTCCTGCAGTATGGCTCTCTCCTGGGAATTATTCTATTGCTCTGCAACTTTCCTTCTTTGGGCCTCGGAGTAATAATAGCTCTACACTCTTGCTTGGAAATGTGTGTCACTAAAGATCTTATCTGTTTTCCTTAACTTTGCCAAGAACTTTGTAAATAATTGTGCTTTTCCTTAATTAAATTCTTTTCAACTACCCCATTTATGTGTGTCAGTTTCTGCTAAGGGCCATGACCAATACAATCAAAGAATATATGTATGTGTACACAGTGGAGCATGTCCACATTTAGACAGGATTGCACTTATTAATTACTCTATAGGATTATACTCCTTTATCAGTCCATACTGATTCCTAGCTCTCTAACATTGGAAGTGAGCTCCAGTCAGGCACTTACTGTAAATAAACTATGTGCCTTTAGCTCTGGTGTGTTCATCTAGAATACCATGCCATTTATTTATTTCTGTAATATAAATGATAATACAGAGGCAGAAAAATAGGGATTTTTCTAAGTTTTTATTTTCTGTATCACTTTGAAAAAGTTCTTTCCCATCTAAAAGATGTGGATAATTATTTCACCTAATTAATAGTTCTTTTTTTTTTAAGATTTTAATTATTTGACAGAGAGAGATCACAAGTAGGCAGAGAGGCAGGCAGAGAGAGAGAGAGGAAGGGAAGAAGGCTCCCTGCTGAGCAGAGAGCCCGATGTCGGCCTCCATCCCAGGACCCTGAGATCATGACCTGAGCTGAGGCTTAACCCATTGAGCCACCCAGGAGCTCCCTAATTAATAGTTCTGATGAGTAGATTAAATGGACAATATATGGAAAATATAATTTGAAATGTGCCTTGGACATGCTGCATAGCGTAATGTTAAATGCTTATGTCTTTTCTTGTTCTTTTTGTCCTCTTGCTCATTATTCCTATTCTTATCGTTTTTGTTGCCACTCCATTGGGAACAGCCATCCCACAGGGGACATGAGTTGCCTACAATCCCTAGATCATTCAGTGAAATGCAGAGAAAACTGCTTAGACTCATCACTTACCCCATTTTAAGACTCCATCCAAGTTATTTCCATTATTCTCCATATGCTTGTTTATCTCATTCAATACCAGAAACCCAGGCCTTCCAATTCATGCATTATCACCGAAAATATTATTCCTATATCACACTTTATATCTCACAATCCAACTCAATTTCCTTTTCTTTCTTGTCTAAAAACCTCTTAATATTAACTCTTGAAACTCAGCTTATCATTAGCAAATGCTTTAGAAATCCTTCAAACCTGTCCTACCCCAGTCCTTCATCAGTACTATGCTAAAGGCAACCTATTGGCCTGACTGTATTATCAAAGTCTATCCCTGCCCAATCTTGTCATTTCTCTTTACTCAACCTAAAGCCCATAGCTTATATGGTAGTTCAATATAACTTATATGAAAGCTGTATTCAACAAAATATAGAAAAACAGAACCAACAGGAGATTTCATATATAAAAACTGGCTCCCACAATCAGTTGTTGGGCATGGCAAGTTTTGAGTTTGTAGGGCAGGCCAACAGACTGGAAACTCAGACAGGACTTTTCATTATTACTGTCATGAAGCAGAATTTCTTCTCTAAGAAACCTTAGTTTTTGCTTTTAAGGTCTTCAACTGATTTGAGAAGGCCTACCTACATAATTGAGGATAATATCCTTTACTTAAAATAAACCAACTGTAAATGTTAATCACATCAACAAAATATGTTCTAGTGATATTCAGACATGTTTAACAAAAACAGGCACCATAATTTAGCTGAATTGGCACACAAAATCAACCATCACACACCTTTAAATTTTTCCATTACATTTTTTAAAAAATTTACCAGCCAAAAAATCAAATATTAATGTATTCTAACTACTCACCAACAATATTTTCCCAGTAAACTGAAGTGCCCAACTTCACTTTATCCCAAGATATTCCAAGATAGATATTTTAGATCACTCTTATAACCTTAAACCTCTAGCATATACTTTTAAGCTTATCCCAATGCTTAGCTCATAAACTTGCAATTAACTTCATTAAAATAAGAAAGCAATCATAGAGGAACTCCCCCATTTTCTCATCACGAAATTCACTAAGTTGCCACCATTCATAACTATGTTCTCTTTCTTTTCTTTTGGCATGATGGATGAAAGAACATCATATGTTTAATTAGTCCAGTTCCTCCACTTGAAATCCGTACTCCCTTAACTTTTTACTCCTCAAGTAATTTGTTCTGCAACTGAATCAGTGCTCTCATGGATTATCAGTTTCTTTCTTTCACTAGGCATTTCTATCAAATGTCTTAAGTATCCCTTTACTTAAGAACAAAGAAAAACAAAACTAATGAACAAAAAAAAATTCAAATAATCCTTTTGTGGGACTGTACAGAAAATATTTTTATACTATGTATTGAAATATTTTATGTCTCTATATATAGTTATATAGAGATAACATTTTGTAACGTCAGATATTCCTGGTCAAATTTTACCAAACCTTTCGTCCTGGGTAAAAACAACCCTATATATCTTGGATATCAGCCCTCTGTCTGTATGTCTTTTAAGAATATCTTCTCCCAGGACGCCTGGGTGGCTCAGTTGGTTAAGCAGCTGCCTTCAGCTCAGGTCATGATCCCAGCGTCCTGGGATCGAGTCCCACATCGGGCTCCTTGCTCAGCAGGGGAGCTTCTCCCTCTGCCTCCGTCTGCCAGTGCTTGCTCTCTCTCTCTCTCTCTGACAAATTAATAAATAAAATCTTTAGAAAAAAAATGCTTTAAAAAAAAGAATATCTTCTCCCATTCCGTGGGTTGTCTCTTCATTTTCT
Organism: Mellivora capensis; assembly: GCA_004024625.1. NCBI lineage: Eukaryota > Metazoa > Chordata > Mammalia > Carnivora > Mustelidae > Mellivora > Mellivora capensis. The sequence goes on from PISX010005485.1 coordinate 96,824, forward strand.
TGACTGTTTCCTTTGCTGTGCAGAAGCTTTTTATCTTGATGAAGTCCCAAAAGTTCATTTTCACTTTTGTTTCCATTTCCTTTGGAGACATGTCTTGAAAGAAGTTGCTGTGGCCAATGTTGAAGAGGCTACTGCCTATGTTTTCCTCTAGGATTTTACACCAGTTAGAATGCCAAGATTAACAAGGCAAGAAATAAGTATTGGAGAGGATGTAGAGAAAGAGGAACCCTCTTATCCTGTTGGTGGGAATGCAAGTTGGTGCAGCCACTGTGGAAAACAGTGTGGAGATTCCTCAAAAAATTAAAAATAGAGCTACCCAATGACCCAGCAATTGCACTACTGGCTATTTACCCCAAAGGTACAGATGTAGTGAAAAGAAGAGCCATATGCACCCCAATGTTTATAGCAGCAATGTCCACAATAGCCAAAATGTGGAAAGAGCCGAGATACCCTTCACAGATGAATGGATAAAGAAGATGTGGTTCATATACAATGGAATATTACTCAGCCAACAGAAAGGATGAACACCCAACTTTTGTATTAACATGGATGGGGACTGGAGGAGATTATGCTGAGTGAAACTAGCCAAGCAGAGAAAGTCAATTATCATTATGGTTTCACTTGCTTTTGGAGTATAAGGAATAACATGGAGGGCATTAGAAGAAGGAAGGGAAAAGTGAAAGAGGGGAAAACGGAGGCAGAGATGAACCATGAGAGACTGTGGATTCCGAGAAATAAACTGAGGGTTTTGGAGGGGAGAAGGGTAGAGGGATGTGTGAGCCTGGTGATGGGTATTAAGAAGGGTACATTTTGCCTGGAGTACTGGGTGTTACATGTAAACAATGAATCCTGAAACATTACAACAAAAGCAACAATGTACTGTATGATGACTAATGTAACATAATAAAATAAACAAACAAACAAATAAATAAAATGGAAAAAAAAAAACCACCCACAAAAGAACAAAAACAAAATACTAGTTAGTGAAAATTCTGGAGATATATACCTTCCTTGAGGTAAGTGTTTAAACTGCAACAAGTATAAAACCCTGGGTTGTAAACTCAGTGCCACATAGCTGATCTTTCCTCTAGAGACAATTATTTATATTCCAAAGGGTTCCTCAATTTTGTTATCAGTAAAAATTTGTTTATATAAGAAAACAGTATTTTCTTGCCCTCTCTCAGGAAGGGAGATAGGATTTTACAAGTCCCACATTTATATTTTTGGGATTCCTTATCTATAGTGAAATGTAAGATGAACTTTTTCATCATGTCATCCTAAAAGTAAAAAACTGAAAACTTTCATATTATTGCTGAACAGCATAATGTATTAGATCAGTATTTTTATAATTCAAGAAAAAGTAAAGTATGACTAAAATATTGGCAAATCGATTTTTTTAAAAAAAGAATACATTATAATTAAGTCACCTATTGATGACATAACATCAGATATATCTGATAGCTACAGCAAACTTTTATTAAGGTAGTAAGGAATATAGACATTTGTATACATCTACATATAGATATATTTATATATATAATATACACAAAAGAAAACATATACAACGTAAAGTAAAAGAAAATGAAAAAAAAAGAAAAATTGTAATAATAATGCAGTAAATATATTTGTTCATATCAGTTTCATGTGCAGATATTTTTTTAAAACACATATTTGTGAATTATATAAATATAGAAATATCTAAATAGACAGAAGCCTTTTTAATATTGTGCCTTGTAGCTTGTCAGCTCCTTGGCAAACATAATGAGTTTACTACTTTAAAAGAAAAATGTGTTAGCTGGATCCGTGTGAGTGATGCTTTCCATGAACACACTGGAAAACTATGAGGGAATCCCATTTCTGGCTACAGCTTGTCACACCCCAGGTGGAAACATTCTTCCATGTAGCCCATCATTAAAAAATGTTGATAATTTCACACAAATATAGGCAGTTTTTGAATGAAATGCTACCTGATTTCCATCACTTTTTTGTACTAATTACCCTTATCTGTTGGCAAATTAAATGAGATAGACTGAATAATTATATTTATTTTCTATTCCCCCTAAAATTCCATTGAAATGACACAACACATACAAATAAAGAATAAAATTGTAACAGTGCTAGCAATAGAGAAGTATGCCACCAGTGGACCAGAAATTCAAAGACATGTCTGGAAGAAAATAAGTAGATGGGATCAGAGTGATATGGATTAAGAAGAGAATGCAAAAAAAAAAAAAAAAAACAAGTTAAAGAAATTCTAGGAGGTAAGTTTAGCCCACCTTATTTTACTCTACACTCCAATTTTTTTCTCTTATTTCCTCAGTTATGGAGTTCACCAGCCATCCAATGCTCTCCTATATGAATTCTCTCAAGTGCGATCTGCGTGTCATCTGCTGCATCCCAAATGACCTGGTTTAGTTTCTCTTAGAAGAGCTCCAATGAGAACAAACCCACATGGTTACTGAGAGACATCATGGCAGATGCTTCTGCAAACCACTGTAGCATTTCATGTAAAAGCAGATAAAATCCACTATAGATCACTAGACATACAATATAAACCCATCCCATGAAAGAGAAGAGGTACAGATATAATTACTAATTCTAGAGAAAACAAAACAAAGACACATACACAGGTCTATCTATTTATCTATCTATTGGAGACTACTGAAGTTCTAGGGTGCCCCTTCCTTCCTTCCTTCCTTTCTTCCTTCCTTCCTTTCATTCCTTTCCTCCCTTTCCTTTCATTTCTTTCAGCCTGCCTGCCTGCCTGCCTTCTTTCCTTTCTCCCCACCTTCCATGCCTTATTCTGAAAAATGGCAAATTCCTGAAGGGGAAAAGTTGTCAAGAATGTAAGGCTAATGTTGCTAGAGTGTATGTATATATGTAATATATTATTTTCACTGCTAATATACAACACAGATACAGTATTAATTTCACTGCTAATACACATCACATACAGATATAGTATAATGAGGATTCAGTGTTAATTTCTGATCACTCCTTACAAAGGTATTGATTAAATTCTTATCAAAGAGTAACTAATGTCTCTATCTAATAATGTCTCTATCTAATAATAGAGTAACTAATGTCCTAGTTTTCTTATGCCAATACCATTTTATACTTTGATGTACTGAGTGACTACTGAAGCATGTACTAAACTGTAGGTGATTAAGAACTTAAAGTTGTAGTTAGCTAATTCATTTTTAATCTAAAGAATGCTAGACCCTGCTTAATACCAGGAATTGCTTGAGATACTATGTAGATTTTGGCAAGCAGATGACAGTTCTTTGATAGATAAAAAATTTTAAAAAAATAAAGATATAAATACTAGAAATTTAGTGAAAAACTGCTATAAAAATTAAAATAGAATTATAGACTAGAAAGCAATGGAGTATAACTATAGGAGTAATAGTCTACTTACTAAGTGGGAAGACTTCCGTGATGATATTTGAGTCAAGGTGGAACTGATTTGAGGGAGAGAGCTATGTGAAGATTTGTAAGGGATGTGGGAAGGGGAGAGAGGAAATTTCCAGGCAAAGAGGAAGGTAAGTTCCAAAGCTCAAAGGTAGGAAAGAGTCTGGATCATCCAAGCAACAGAAGGAAGACAATTTATAGAATCTCCCTCAGACATATTCATCCCTCAGACATCTCATTCTCCCTCAGACATCTCATCTATTATTCAATGAGAATAATAAATTACTTGTAATTTAGAGCTGTTGGGAGGGTTGAAGGTGAAGTGAAAGTAGAACATTTAGTAGGCACTGATCTGATATATATTAGAAGATGCAATTATACTAAACAATTATTATTATGGTTATAAATTATTAATTACCTATAATTATTTCATGATAATAAAGTAAAATATTATTTTTCAAGTCTTCCCTAACAATGTGGAACAAAAGCAAGTATTTTGAGAATTAGGATGATGATATGAAAGATGTTTGTGGCATTCAGTTTTACACCAAAGTGAATATTTAAGAATAAAGATGGTGAGCAATATGGAATATGGCATATTAAAAATAATGATAAACTCAAGGAAGATGCATGAATTCAAATTTGAAGTTCTACCACTAATTATTTACTTGCTTTAGAATCACTTGCTAATTATCTTTGGACTTACACTATCATCGTCTGTGACAAAGGAATGATATGCCCCTTACAAAGCTGGTGTAAAGTCTCGCATCAAATTATTTTATTTTCAATACAGCACTTAGAAATATTTCATTTTAAAATGTTTCATTTACCCATTAATTGTTTTTAGATTACCATGACTAGAATATAAGTTCTATTAGAAAAAGAACTTGCTCACTTCTGTTTATGCCTGTCTCTAGTTACTTACAATCATGCCTGGCCCGTAGAAGTATATTATTATTAGGTAAATGACTGAATGAAAGAATGAATGCTATCTAGTTTGTTTAAATGATACATCTATGAAACTAAAAATGTGTGCACTTCACAACACATCCAGAAAATTTAAATGATGTTTAAATTAGCAAGTTTAAATGATCCTGTAGTGCCAGATCAATAGTAAGATTCAGCCCTATATGTCAGACTAACGGAATCTAGTGATGATGGCACCATGTAAATCTTAAGACTGTACAAGTTGGAAGCATGATGGACAGCAACAGACCCCAGAGACTGAATGATTAGGTGAATGAGAAGAGCCGGAGTGTATAAAGTTCTACAGATACAGTTTAAAAAAATATATATATATATGTATATATGTATATATATATATATAGCCTCAAGTAATGCCTAACAGAAAACATTTTTCAAGTAAAATTCAAAATGAAATGAGTCATTTTGATTTTTTTTTCATGTTCTGAGGAACATAACTATGAGTTTAAGGGGCAGCATGGTAAATAGCGATTACAAATACCCATGAAAAGAAAGATCATTGTGTGAAGGCTTTCTTGTGAAGACTACTAATTGTATCAGCTTTTTTTTAAAATTATACTCATTCACATTCAATAATAACAACCTAATAAGCATCAACTTCAAACATAAAGGGCATGAATCATGAAAAACCCATTTTTTCCCTCAGCATAGGTAAGATCAATTATGAGTTCCTGGTAATAGCTCACAGATTTGAGTTTAAGAGAAATAGGGATTTTTCATGAAAAGTTTTTACTTTGAACATCCTTCCTGACTTAAAAAGAATGAGTCAGTTGAATTCTTTCAGGGATAAATCAAACTCACTAAATTGATTAACCTCAATATTTCTCCTAAGGTATATTCTCCACCGCTTATATGTAAACAAAATACTTAATGAAACATTTTCAACAAGCTCTCCTTCCTAGAGAATGTGTGTATCAGTGACTAATTCTTATAGTACTAAGGTGTTGAGTGGAACAAAGCTTTTCCATCGAAGGCCAAATTTAGGGATTTCTGAGTGAAGAATTCTAAAATCTAGATTATAATTACCATCCCACCACCATTATCCATATCATCATAATTAATTTTTCATTTACTAAAGCCACAAATCCTCTTTGAAGATTATTAACATGGGTCTGCATTACATAAAATGAGTATTATTTTCCTACTTCACTCTTCTTCCACTTCCTACTCTTCTGGTACATTTTAGGGTATGTTTTACAGGCAATTTTTCTGTGCGACCATGAAGAATAAGAGTATTTTTTGTTCTTTTTATAAGAGAACATTAAATTTTGTAAGTTTATCTCACTTAATAAACACAAGTCCCTGACACCAGAGATATTATATTCCTATTTTATAGAAAGGAAATTGACATTTTAAGGAAGTTAAACAGACCTGTATTTGTATGTGTGCATACATATTAATATTTGTGTGTTTGTGCAACATATATGTACATATGTGCATATTATTTATGTATATGCTGTGAACACTGTTTCTGGATAAAGAATTTTAGAAGAATTATTGCTGAATCAAACTATAGGGTTATTTTATGTTTGTTAGTTACTGGAAAATTTTCTTCTAAAGAGATGAGAACAACTTTTACTTTCATCATCTAATCATATGTGGAGTAGTATTTTAGCTCACATCTTCAGAAATACTGCATCTCATCAATTCCTTATTATATTTTTCAGCATATTGGTTTTAGGTATATTTATGTTTGTTATTTGCCAGTTATTTTTCCACTAAGACACTAGGGATATTAACCCTATGTTATATATGTTGTAAATATTTTTTGTTAGCCTATCTTGTGTCTATCCTTGAATTAGTTTTGATTCAAATCTTCAGCCTACCAAAAGAGTGAATTGAAACCCCTAAAAATCATGCCAAGATTGGTTTGGCCTCCTTAGGAAACTTAGAAAGGGATATGACCCAGATCTACATTGTTTTGTCTAGGAGACACAAAAGTCCTCTGTGTACCCTACTGTCTGAGACAGACATATAATGACTTCAACAATCAAGAAGAGAAACATCTTATACATAAAGATATACCACCTGGGCCTTATTGTAAAACTTCTGACTTACAGTATCTTGTTAAATATAATATAAACTTGTTGAATCTTAATTTTTTTTTTTTTTGACAGACAGAGATCACAAGTAGGCAGAGAGGCAGGCAGTGAGAGAGGAGGAAGCAGGCTCCCTGCTGAGCAGAGAGCCCAATGCGGGGCTCGATCCCAGGACCCTGGGATCATGACCTGAGCCGAAGGCAGAGGCTTTAATCCACTGAGCCACCCAGGCACCAATAAACTTGTTGAATTTTAATCATTTCAACCAAATAAGTCATGAAATGAAATATTCACTTGAAAACTTTTATGCAAAGGACAAAAACCATACTTTTCAACTTGATTATTCTATTTTCCAAACTATATGGATTGACAGTACGTGTTAAGTCACATCAACAATATAAAATATGTATGCACAGTATTCAGGTACCAAATAAACACCAACATAAATAAATCAAAAGTTTAAAAACTACCTGCATATTAAATATAGTGATTATAAATGTATAGCCATTTTACAGGTACAGAGAGGCTCTGATGTTTGACCATCTGGTGGCTTGGACAGGAGATGTCCTTCAGGCAGATGCACGTGTGAAATACTAAAAATTACTTTGCAACTGTTAGTTAAATAAGCGAGTTTAGAAGCATAGCTATGAATATAATAAAACATCTCATCTCTGCTACGAACTTTAAACTGGCACATTAATAAAGTAACAGCTAAATCTTTTTATATGTTTCACTGGCTTCAATGGTTTCTTCCAAACACCTTAAGTAGGAAGAATAGCATTCCTAGTTGACTCTCTGTAGTACAGAGTGATATTTGGAGTTAGGAAAAACTGTACTAACATCAACTCTTAAACACACAAAGGAAAGCTGAAGGCGGGAAATCAAAATTTATTAACTTCATTTTTTTAAAATTTTATTTATTGATTTGACAGAGACAGAGAGATCACAAGTAGGCAGAGGTAGGCAGAGGGGGAGGGGGAGGCAGGTTCCCCGTTGAGCAGAGAGCCTGATGCGGGGTTCAATCCCAGGACCCTGAGATTATGACCTGAGCCGAAGGTAGAAGTTTAACCCACTGAGCCACCCAGGCACCCCTTAACTTTATTTTATTAAAAAGGAAATTGATACTTCAACACAGAGACACAGAGCTTCAATAATGACACAACACAGAAATGTGAACCAGTTTTCAAATACCAAGTCTATTGTTATTTCCACTACACCATGAAACTTCAGGTAAGTTATAAGATGAAAATTGAAAAATCCTATTTTTCTAATAATCCAAAGATAAAAATCCAATATATATAATATTTATATGGAATTATATTAGGGTTAGAAATAAAAAAGGGTACAAATTAATTGCAAGAGTTTTGTTTTAAATAAATCAAAAGACATCATGGTATTTTGTGGGCTATGGAGAATAGAAGGAATTTGAAGGTGAGATCCCAGGGAGAATCATAATTATTTATTCTTTCATGTTCTTAAGGAAATTGTGTATAGATAATTTGAGTTGTATATTTCTCCCTACATTTAGACTGAAAAGAAGCTAACATGACACTCTCCACAATGTCCTTTAAGTTTTGAATCAAATCTTTTAAAGTAAATCTAGATATAATCAACTGATTGGCCAAAATTTCTAAGTAGAAATCCTAATCTTGCAAAATATGATACCACTCATACTAGTTCTTTTGCCAACAGACAAGAAAACAGTTGAAACCCTGGAGATATTGATTCAGCTTTGTTTTGACTCAGTTTTATTTCTCCTAAGGCTGAACCTGAGAAATACTTCTTTTATGTTATCCACTTTACCTCCGTTTGGTCTTCTTAATTCCCACTGCTTTCTTTTTCTAATACAAACACACACCTGCCACAGGAAAATCTTGTCCAGGGATGTCTCAACTGATGGGTTAATTCTCTTGAGAATAACTCTTAAAAAGTTAATATTTCTACTGTGAATTACATTTTGATATAATTTATATCATATATAATTTGACATTTTCCTTACTGTTACATTGTTTTTTCTTCCTTTCCTGTCTTCTCTCAAACACACAGCTACATTCATTTGCTTTGAACTTTCCTGCTGAGAGGTGAGTGTTTGGTTAGCTACATGAAAAATATAGTTTCAACATCATTTCTATTAAAATTCACTTTGTTCAGTAACTGACAAAGAGAACATCAAATATCTATAGGGTGGATTAATATGGAGTTGAGGTCTCAATATGCATCTCTTGCCTGACATGTAACAAAGGGGTGCTCAGAGACATCACATTGAGGCCTGGTGACAGAAGGCTCTGGGAGTATATGGTTGACTTTGTTATTTGATAGCTGACCCAGGAAAGATCTGACTAAGGCTTAGGAGTGCCTGCAGAAAAATGACTCAGCTGGGCAGAACATGTGCTGAGACTAAATGGCAGCAGAGAATCCAAACACCTGCTGTCTGGTGAACTAATATAGACAACCATAAGCTGGGAAAACAGATTTTAAAGACAGACAGCAAAACTACACATCTTCAAGAAATCCTGCATTGGGTTAGATATATCACACACTGCTCAACTTGAGTAAAACTCTATCCCAAGAACTGTTTACAACACAGAACAAACAGATCTGTGGAAAATACAACACAAAGTTTGGATATAATGGGCGGTTTGATTCCCATAATATAAGCTGTGTATGAAAGTGATGTGGGACATGGAGACAGAAGAATAATTATTAAATTTCCTTACCTATTGACAAGCCCTTAAAACAGGCAGCGTGACCTCCACCTTAAGGCTTTGCTAAGGGCAAAGGACAATCCTAGTCTGACCAACCCCCTAACCCCAACCAGGATCCTGTAAGTCTACTTTAACAATTCCTTTAGGAAACTTTATCTCTAAACCTCCAAGATAGTGTCGACAATCATTCCCAAACATATGGCCCACTGACACACATCTATAGAGTCTCACGAGAAGGTTTTATTACTGGTAATGAATAACCTTTTCCCCCAGACAATAGCTAGCCCCTCAAGGTCCTGGAAACCTTACTTCCAAAATTCATTAGAGACTTACATCATCCCTAACCCCCTCCCAACTTACAAGTATATACTAGACCACTCCTCACATCCCGGGGGCAGCAGCTCTTCCTGCCCATGGGTCCTGTTCCCGTGCTTTAATAAATCACCATTTTGCCCTAAAGATGTATCAAGAATTCTTCCTTGGTCATCGGCTCCGGACCTCACCCCACCGAACCTCACTTATGTTCTAGAACTTCATCAAAAGCACTGGCCTTTCCAACAGTCAGGTCCTCCCTGCAGCTGTTAGTTACTGCTATACCTTCCCCCCAGGGTGCATGAGAATAAAAGCCCAGGCAGTGGAGGAAGGGGAGCTATCAGGAATCCAAGAGAATGGTAGAGAAGTAGGAACAAATCTGTGCCCTGTCCTCTTCCTTTTTCTTAGTAAATAAGAATTGACATCACAAAGCCAATTCTGAACTAGGCCATAAAGCATTCAGTTATTTTCAAGCCAAGTGAAAATAAAAATTTGCTCTTAGGAAATATGGGTCTTACTAAAGTAGCATATGTCTAGAAATACAGGAAGAAATAGAAACAGATACTGGTATGAAATATCATTCCAAGATTTTTCACTAAAAATGGGAAGAACAAGAAGGGAGCCAATGTGTAAGAGAATGACTAACGGAAGGAGCTAGTAGACAGCAAGTCCAATCATACTGCTGAAGCACTTGTCATGTTCTTCTTTAAACTAGAATATATAGAAACATTAAACATTCAAAAGACTAGAAAAGAAGGAAGGCAAGAAGCAATTTACCCTATTCATTAAAGTGTTGCTTTGGAACACTTTGGAAAAGTTGCTCCCAGATGGTTCTGCAAAAATATGTATGTCTACTTTTTTTTTTAAATTTCTTTTCAGCGTAACAGAATTCATAGTTTTTGCACCACACCCGGTGCTCCATGCAGTGCGTGCTGCCCTCCATAATACCCTCCACCTGGCTTCCCCAACCTCCCACCACCCTTCAAAACCCTCAGGTTGTTTTTCAGAGTCCATAGTCTCTCATGGTTCATCTCCCCCCCAATTTCCCTCAACTCCCTTCTCCTCTCCATCTCCCCATGTCCTCCGTGTTATTTGTTATGCTTCACAAATAAGTGAAACCATATGATAATTGACTCTCTCTGCTTGACTTATTTCACTCAGCATAATCTCTTCCAGTCCCGTCCATGTTGCTACAAAAGTCGGGTATTCATCCTTTCTGATGGAGGCATAATACTCCA
>PISX010005486.1:0-107256 GCA_004024625.1 Mellivora capensis
GAAAATTTTCATGGAGAACTTGTTCCACTATATCTTCTAGACTTCTTTCTTTCTCCTCCCCTTCAGGGATTCCAATAATTCTGACGTTGGAATGTTTCATGGCATCATTTATTTCCCTGATTCTGTTTTTGTGGCTTCTAAGCTGTTTATTCCAGGCTTCTTCCTGATCCTTTCTCTCTATCTGTTTGTCCTCCAGATCGCTAATTCTATCTTCTGTCTCAGTTACCCTAGCTTTTAGGGAATTTAGATTAGATTGGAACTCATTTAGAGCATTGTGAACATCATCCCTGGTGGCTTTCAGTTCTGCCCTAATCAATGCTGTTTGGTCATCCATGGCTTTCTCCATCCTAGCTATTGCCTGGATAATTGTTAGCCTGAATTCCCTTTCCGACATATTGTCTGTGCCGGTAGCCATTAGCTCTGTTGCAGAAGACCCATCCTCTGAATTTTTCTTCTGTTGGGTATTCCTCCTCCTAGTCATTTTGGTGAGAGATAGCTGGACGGATGTAGCTGGATGTATTGACCGTGGTGCAGTGAAGGTGCACCCTGGAATGCTTCTGAGCAATCAAGAGTCCCCACCCAAACAAAAGAAAAAATGAAAGAGAGAAAAAAGAAAAAAAGAGAGAGAGACAGGAAAAAAAAAAAAAGAAAGATAAAAGAGAAGGCTCAGCCCAAATGGACCCCAAGGTAATATTTATGAAGTATACAAACAAAAAGAGACAAACAAAAAGCCTGACAAAAGTATATTTCAAGAGAAAAAAAATATATACTTAATAGCAAAACAAAAAACAAAAAAACAAAAAAAGAACCTCGTCAAAAAGAACCCCAAGTATAAGATTTATATACTACCAGGACAAACACAAATACACAGAAACACTGGCAGAAAAAAAAGATGGGAGAGTGGTTAAAAATTCTTAGTGTGGGCGAGGAAGGTTATTTTGATTCTTCCTGGATGTATCTTGATATCTTTGTTAAAGGACTCAACTTTCCTAAGATAACAGGGGATTAAAAATTGGTTACCTATAGGGGTAGAATTGATTGGGGAAAGGAAATTACCTTGAAGTTTAACTCTATATGAATATTTAAAAATAAAAATAAACTAAAGAATGAACTAAACTAAACTAAAATAAAATTTTTAAAAAATGAAAAAAATAGAAAAGCAAAAAAACCCCCGCAGGTATATGTATCAAAAAGTTCAGGTTAAAAGGTTGTTTTGGAATTTGATGTACTGGACATCTCACTGTGATGGTAAATAGGCTAAAAAATTATCTATAAAAAAAATTTAAAAATGAACCAGAATAGTGGGAACGATTTAAAAATAAAAGTTGTATCTATGAAGTAGTGGTGGTTGTTCTCTTGTTGTTGCCCCCCCCCCCCCCATTGGCTTTCTGGGGGAGGGGCCTGCCGCGTGGGTTCTCAGGCAGTGTTCACTGAGTTAAGTCCTCCTGCCCCCCTCAAGGGGGTGGGCTCTGAGGAAACTGGTTTTTCAGGCTTTTGTTCTCTGGAGGTTTTTATGTCTGTTCATTTGTTTTCTCTCCTCATGGCAGCTCCTCATGGTTTTTGGAGGATTAGAGGAAATCACACTGCACCCAGACCTCCCTCTCAGAGAGAAGCCTCAGTCTGTTCCCCTCTGGGTGCTGCAGAGCACATAAGATCCCCCTCGGCTGCTGGCAGAGCACATTCCGAGTTGTGGTCTTTGGGCACACAGGAACTCCTGCTTGTACCCAAAACAAGGGTTTTGGGTACCTTGTTTTGGGTACAAGCAGTTGTACTCCTGCTTGTCTGGGCAGCTGTCTGGGCAGCTCCAGACCGCCAGAGAGGTTCCAAGCAGCGATTGCACACTGAGATTTTCCCGCTGGCCTGGGCTGGGAGCGCTCAGACTTTCCTGGACGGAGAGCACCTGGCTGGCGCCTGCACATACCTCTCTCAGGGGAGGGTGTAGGGCGCGACTCAGACTCTGGTAGCACGGTGCGGTGCACGCATGGGGACTGCAAAAAGGCTGTGCTTCTGCCCGCTGGCGAGGCTCCCAGCCCTTCACAGCAGTCACACCCCTCGTGCCCTCAGGTGCGCTCGCTCGTGGCTCAGGGACCAAAACCTGGTTTCTTGGCCGCAGTCTCTCTGGCTCAGTGCCAGCAGTGGTTGTCCTCGGTCCGGGGATTTTAGCCCCTGTCCCTAACCGCCCCAATTCCCACAATTTTCCCGCATGATCCTTTGCTCTTTTTGAGTGCTTTCAACCAGACCCCAAGTTAATGCTGGTCCCCAGACGTGGGGCACTCTCGTATTGGGCTATTACTTTCCAGTGGGTCACTTCTGGTGGCTCCCTCCCCCTTTTGTTTATCTTCCGATATTGGTTCGATGTTCCCACTCTGCTTTACCTGCCCACTGGTGTCTTCTACCCCCGCAGAGATCCAGAAGTGTATAATTCTGATCTCAGGCTGATTTCATGGATGATCAGAGTTCCTTGGTAGGTAATCAGCTCACTTTATGGTACAGGTTGAAACGGCACCTCCTCTTAGATTCCCGCCATCTTCTCTCCCTGGCTTTTTGCTCTCTCTTGGTCTTTAACTCATTCTTGAGTATTTGAATACTTACTAAGTGCCAGGCATGCATAAAAAACCACAAAGACAGTAGTGATCCAGAAGACTCAGTCCCAGTTCTCAGGGAGCTTGCAGGATGTTGGGGGACAGGAGGCAGCCATTAATCCAGCAATGGCATGAATATACAATTCCAGACCATGACAGCTAATCAAAATTAATGAACACCCTCAATTTACCCTTGCTTGAAGAACTGTGAAGCATAATAACATTAGCAACTAATATTTATGATGTTTACTGCTTGCAAAGCACTTGTGCTTATTTTATTTTATTTGAACCCTATAATGGTGGTATGATTTAGATATTATTAATTCCCACTTTATATGTGAAGATGCTGAGAGGTTAAATGACTTGCTTATGGTCACACAGTAATCTTATTAAAAGACTTAAAGCAGAATCATCTGTCTCCAAACTCTATACTCTTTAATAATCTGCAAAATAAGAATTTTTTTCTAAGAAGATCCATTTATTTTCATTTTACCCTCTCATCAAAATTAGGACTGAATTGCCATATGGGAATATAATATTGGCAACATTTTCTAAGACAGTGACATCTCTTCTACCTGGAACTTTTAATGTTTCAAACTTAAGAGGTAGAAGAAAAAATGATACCTAACGTTTAATATTTTGCCTACTGTGTGTTTATGTCTTTCAGATTCTCCACAGTAAATAGATTTCACATTTAAACAGGGTATTTGGAATATATCTGAGGGAAGAACTATTTACAAAACTTGGGCAATTAAGGAAAACCAGAAAGGTCGGGTGAAGCATGTCAGGGCTAGCAAGAGCTATGAGCTGCTAACACTCAGTCAGATCTGAAGAGGCAAGAGGGTGAAGCAATTACTAGAACCTGTAAAAATGCAACTGTAGTAGTAAGAGGGGACTCTGTGGTCGGAGCTGTGGTGCTTAATAGACTCTGCAGGGGTCCAAGGAATCCAAAGCCCCAACCTCACCTTCCTCCTCCCATCTTATCTTTTGCAGCTGCTTCCCATTGGTCACACCCAACCCTAGGGTAAAGGAGTTCTCTGATGCAGACTACAATGTTAACATCCCAGGAAACAGAATAGGGTGGGAAGGCTGAAGAGGAGCTCTGGAGAAGTAAACAATAATATCCAGTACCATCCACCTCTTTTGCTTTTCAGGATCCATTCCTGTTCTTCTTGATGAGAAATGTATGTACCCATACAATATATTTCATTTTATTATATTTCATTTAATCAGGGGATGATAGCACTATAGATAGACTCCCACCCAAAATATAAAATTTTAGCCACCACCATTTCTTAATTCTTAAAGGGGGAGGGAAAGAAACAATTAATGTAAAACTTGGCTTTAGCACTCCTGTTTCAGTAACTTCCATCTTCCAACACCCACTGAAGACCACTTTTATCTTCTGTGACTACCTAAAATGGATAGGATTCTTTACCAAGTGGTGTGGCCCAAACCTGTCCTCCTGGGGTCTGAATCTTTTCTGGCCCTGTCTTCAGTAGACTGCTGCAGTGTTCCATTGACCATTACTGAGAGAGCGCTAAAAGGTACTAAAAGGCAGCGAATCCTCTGGTTGCAGACATCGTCTTCCTTGTTGCCCTGTAGAGCAGTCATCCATTTTCTCCTTGAAAATGAAGATCAATCACTTTGCCAGGAGAGTAATTCTCCTCAATACACACAAGACTTGTATTCAATTCTAGAGGCTACAAGTCCCAAATCACAGAGAGCAAGAGCTACACAATAAGAGTGTTTGAAATTATCAAACTCACCTACCAGCTTGTGGAAATGACTGGGCCTCTCAAGGGACTTGTATTCAAATGGTGTTTTGGGGCCCAAACTCTAGGCTTTCATTCCTGAATAGACCAGCTGACCCATCTACCTTTAGGCTGTGGTTCTATTCCTAGCCATTTCTGCTCAAAGCTAGCTGTGAATACCAAGGGAGACCATTGAGATTATAGCTCTCATTTATCAGGACCCACCACTGCTTTTGGGAAAGCCCACTTAAGGTCCAGATGCACGTGCAGATTCTTTTCTACCCGCATGGTTGCCTCTTTACCATAGTTCCTATCGTTGCTACCCCCACTGGTGTGATTTTTCTCTCACCCTGCAAAGACAAAAAGACAATAGTAGAAAATGTCCATTTCTTTACAGCACTGCTGGAATTCTTACACTATCTAAGACCAGAGTTGCAAAGAAACCAACTATAGCTGGACCAAGTAGGAATTCCATTCCTCCAGGTATGTGTGCACATGCTTCTGTGGGCACAATGAAGCCTATTGGTAGCCTCACATTTAAGGAAACAGACATGGGACTGGGCCACCTCACCTGGGGTACATACTCAGAGGAATACCTAGGGAGGCTCTGCATTTCTTTCCCTTGAAGCTGTACCTTTAAACAATCCATCACATTGACTTGCTTGCCTGATGGTAAAATGTGGCCGTGACAGAAGTGATTCAATTTTATCACATTCAGGAGGATCATAAGCAGCTACATAACACAGGGCCACCTCAGCAACTAGTTTCAGGGGTCTACCCTCAGCATGCTTCCTACTCCATCCTTGAGACTGCCTAGTATTTATAGCCATGACATCATAACTCACTCTCCACTATTTGTCCTAGATGAAATAAACACTGTGTTCAAACAAGAGATTTTGCTTCGACTTTGAGCAAAATTTTTAATGAGTTACTATGGAAGAGAAACATAGGAGCAAAACATAGGAGCAGGGGCGCCTGGGTGGCTCAGTGGGTTAAGCCTCTGCCTTCGGCTCAGGTCATGATCCCGGGGTCCTGGGATCGAGTCCCGCATCGGGCTCTCTGCTCAGCAGGGGGCCTGCTTCCCTCTCTCTCTCTCTGCCTGCCTCTCTGCCTACTTGTGATCTCTCTCTCTGTGTCTAATAAATAAATAAAATCTTAAAAAAAAAACATAGGAGCAAAAGGAGGCATGACAGTTTGGATTTGAGAGAGCTTTAGTTCAGTGCCTTCATCTACTGGTAAGTTAACTGGGGCATTATGTTAGGCAAAGTCATGGCCCCTCAAAGGTGTACATGTCCTAATCCTCAGAACCTATAAAATATTACCCTATATGACAAAAGAGACTTTGCGAGTATAGTTAAAGTTAAGGTCCTTGTAGTGGCGAGATTATCCTGAGTTATGCTGATGTGCTCATTCTAATCACACGAGTCCTTTATAACATAAAAGAAAGGCAGAAGAGTAGATCAGAGAGAAGCAGTGTGAGAAGACCACCACCAGTGGTTTCTGACTTCGAAGCTGGATGAAGGGAACGTCTAGCCAAAGAATTTTAAGTCCTGTATGAGTTGTGATTGGCTCTCCCTTACAGGCGCAAGATAATAGGAACCTTGGCCCAATAAAAGCAAGGAACTAAATCTTGCCGACAGTTTGAATGAGCAAAGACACAAATTCTCCCCTAGACCCTCCAGAAAGAAAAGCATCACTGCCCATACCTAATTGCAGCCCAGTTAGACCCATGTTGGCTTTCTGACCTATTTGTGTTAATTTAAGCTGCTAAATTTGTGGCAATTTTTCCTGGCAGCAATAAGAAATGAATATAGGCATACAGAGGGAAAGAGACTTTGCTAATGTCACATATTTAATTTGTAGTCCAGCTGGGAGCTATATCCAGGACTTTTGACCACTTGTTGTTCTAGGTCTTTCCTACTCATCCCAGCTTCAATTCCTGGCTAACATATCGCCCGGATTCTTTCCCTTATCCTGGTGATCATGCCTCAAACCAATCTGAAGTTACCTTGTTTCCTTACTCGGCTTTATATCGCTTATCTCACTGCCTAGAATGGAAGCTCCGTTAGGACAGAGGGTTTGTTTGTACTGTTTCCTACTTCATACTTAGTTACCAGTACTAAGTATAAATGCTATATATGGAGTAGGGCTCAATAAAATATGCCATTTGAATGAATGAAAAACATGAACAAATGAATGAGTACATGAATAAACACTGTGTCCAAATTACTGACAATGGAACTATCAAATTTGAAAGGATTTCATAAATTGATACTCAAATTTCTCATTTTACAGATGAGGAAATCTGGGACTGAGCAGATCACAGATCCAAATCTTAACAGATCCAGAACAGGGGTTAGGCTTCCTGACCACCTGTACAGCACATTTCTGGTTTTCATTTGATGTGTACCAGATGTCACATTTTAAAAGCACTGTGGAAGAAAATAGATGCTGTGCAACCAAAGGGTAGAAATTGGAACTGATACTGCCTGGGTGTACATATTTCTGAAAATATTCAGAGGCAGTACCTATCCTGAAATTGTTCGACTTTTTAATCTTTTTTTTTTTTCTATAATTAGCTCAGGTAGACCACAGTCATTTCAACCAAGCACTTTTGTTCATTTTTGAAAAACCATGGTAAAGTTCTCTAGTAGAAACAGGCTTGGAAGTTCTGCCCGGCATCCTGATTGTGCTGGTATTTGTTAAAAGGAGTCACTGCCTGTCTGGGTTATAAGTTTGGTTTTTAAAATCCACTTCTAAGTGGCTCATTTGTTGTTCCTATTTCTTTTCTATTTTATGCGCCCAGTGTCCAATCTTTTAATTACTACCTCCATGTATTATAATCAAAACTTGTCTGTGTTTGTGTTTTTTATGCTAGAAAAAAAATTGGAATAAAGCAATTTCTTATCTACCAGTTTCATCAATGTGTATCTATTGAGAATTCGCCAGGGACAAGAGCAGAGATGCCAGCTTTGAGGGGATATACAAGCTTAGTCCAAGGACATCTCTACTGGGACTGTCATGGAGAGATGCCTGGAGGGCTCTTTCTGAGAGGGTCACAGCAAAGCCAACAGCTCCTTGTGAAGCCACATGGCAGGCCAATTTGTGATTTGCAATTCTGCATACTCGTGGTGCTACAGACTGGATGTTTGTGTCTCCCCAAAATTCATATGTTAAGACATAATCCCCAATATGATAGGATTTGGATGTTTGGGCCTTTGGGAGATGATTAGGTGATGAGGTAGAACACTGATGAATGGAATTAGTGTCCTTATAAAAGAGGCTCCAGAAATCTCCTTTGCTCCTTCAGCCATGTGAGGACATAGCAATAAGACAGTCTGCAACCCCGAAGAGGGTCGTCATCAGAACCTGACCACAATGGTACCCTGATCTTGTACTACCAGAACTGTGAGAAATGCATTTATAATTTATATTTATAATAATTATAATATTTATGCATTTAATTTATAATTTATTTATTGTTTATAAGCCACAAAGTCTGTGGTTCTGTTTTAACAGCCCAAATTGGGGTATAATTTTCTGTTGACACTTGGGGTATAATTTTCTGTTGAAACATTTTCCTTTGATTTACAAATCCTTCCTCACTCTTCCCACACTGACTTCTCCTTTTCTTTCCCCAAAATAACAACCCTTTCCCCATCAGGGCCAAGGATGAGAAAACCAGGACATTTTAAAATTGGACAATAATCAGACCAGCAGGAGCAAGGGGGAAAACAGGTAAAAACATCAATTCCTAGTCATGGGTGATTTGAGTCTTGTTGCATTTCTCTCCATTGGCCTGTACTGCCATTTCGCTGCCATCAGGCAGTATCTTCTGTTGGGCCAGAAGGTCGGGTCAGAGATGTCTTCTGGCACAGCCCGTGCCCAGGCCAGTGGCTTTTATCAGCACGGCAGCTTCTGTCTGCTTCACTTCAGCCTCCTGCCTGCGATGAGGAAGCAGCAGGTACAACTGGGCTCCCACGGGTGAGTACCCCAAATCCAATTGTCGTTCCTATCATACACCTGACCCAGGCAGTCCCTCCCATGAGACAGCTGTTTTCCAGGAGAGCTTTTTCTGTTTTGACAAAACCCATGAGGCAACTAGCTCTCCTATCAGGATGAGAACTTTCAAAATTACACTCGAGGCAGCGCCAAGTCACAGGAGACCTGCACGGAGCCCAGTCTCATTTTGCTGCTCGCCGGCTGGGCCACCTTGGGAAAAGTGTTTTAACTTCTCTGGGCCTTACTTTCCCATCTGTAAAGTGAGAGCTGGTCTGGTATCAGATATGGCAACATGGAGGCCTGGGATCTGAATTCAGTCTGCATGTGATTTTATATATTCGTTTTTCTCTTTTTAAAGCAAGAATTTGAATGTCTTTAGTTGAGATAGTTGCCTACCCGCCTCTCACAGTATCCCCCAGTCTGTCTTGGTTTAAACTGAGTCTTACTCATTTAACTTATTTGGTCCCTGGAGGCGTTTCAGTTTACAGCCCTGACTAGATGAACTTAAAGTTTATTCTTGGCTTTAGTAGTTGATGATTCCTAATTCTAAGTCTCATGTGATGGAACAAAAAAAAAAAGTGATGAATTAGACATTTCAGGTATGTGTTCAGCTAGACACTGGATTCTAGAGGATCAATGATTGTTCCCATTTCACATGTCCTCCAATTTCCATGCCTGGTACATATTTTCAGCAGCAACCTGGACTTTGGGAAATGTGTTTAACCTGGTGCCTCATGAAAGAGGAGAATGTGAGAAGTAGTGGCTGAGCAAGTAAAGGGGGTATGTGCAACAGTTTTAGACTTGCAGAAAGGAGAAACTCTGTGGTAGATGGCACAGTAGCCACAATCCCTTTACGCATTGCTGTCAGGAGGTGACTCGAGTTGTGCTGTGAGCACTGTTTTGGGGGTGGTTTATTATGCAGAAGCACCTGGTGCAGACTCATATGCTCAATTCATTTCAACAAATTCAACAAGTAGAATGTGAGAGTACAGATGAGTAAGATACTCTTTCTGTCTCCAAGGAGTGTACAATTTAGGTGAGAAATAAGAAAACTGTACAGATATTGACAGGGAAATGAGATACGGCAGGTTTCATAATGAAGGCAGAATGCTTTGGAGTTTAGATTGAAAAATGCTTCGTCACTGTTTGAAGTGTATATTAGATCATGTGTAGGATTTATACAGGTGAAAATGAGAGATGGGTTTGTTATTTAGGGGGACAGGTAGGTGGATAACAATAATACAGACGCAGAAACAAGAAGCAAGAACAGTTTCCACAAACATTTAACTGCACTCCCATTTCCCCATTTGTGAAAACCAAAGATACATGTGATAAATACCTCATGATCCAATTGGAAAAGCAAGGCACAACTACGTGAAAAAAATGATAAAGCAGAGCACGAGGCTTCTCCCCAAGCCACCGCACAGGAGGGTGGCTGTGAGAGCAGATGAGATTACAAGGCTCAGGTTGTCCCGCCTGAGAACAATGTGACCTTTGGGAAGATTATCTGCAAGGCAATCCCAGCCTAACTCATTTTTATGGGTGACTAGCATCTTGCTTTCCATGATATTTCCCTTTGCTCACCAACACATTTTCTGGTGGGACTTCCAAAAAATGTTTCTCACATTTCTGTAGCAGAAGATGACGGTGATAAAAGGTTTTCTTGGGACATTTCATGATTGTTGGCAAGAAATGTGCTGTTGATTGGACTTGAAGAAGTTATTGAATGGCAGTGAAGGAGAGTTTGATGGGGGATAGTCCGTCTACCGCTTTCATTTCCATGTTCCTGGAGGTTACCAGCTGCATTGGCCTCTTGGCTAAGCATGCCTTAGGAATAATTTATCCTCCTCTAGGCAATAATGAGGTTTGCAAGTTCCAATATGTTAAACAGTATACTTAATTTTTGTCTGTATGTGGAGCGGATGAAGAAATATTTTAAAATCCCATACATAATAAGACATATTTTTGCATGATTTATAGTTAAAAAAAGGCATGAGTTAAATGACAACACAAAAGTAGCCACTTCTTCTGTTAGGACTATGAGACACCCCAGAAATGGGGTTCAATATTTTTCAGAAAGTTTTCCACTGAGTCTCAGTCCTATAAGATGCTGCATGGTCCACTAAGCGTAGGAAACGCTACATGCTGTAAATTGCTTGTGAAGATTAAGCCTTCGTTTTAATGTATAAATGTTCTTGTGATGTTCCTGCTTTAAAAAGACCAATGTAACGGTGTTTCTTGAGGAGCAACTAAAACACCTTGGCAAACTTTGATCTACTCCGATCTTTTCCCTTGTCAGAAGGAAACAGTTAATGGCTTTAGTGATTTACTTAAATCTCAACCCAGTTAATGCTAGAGATGAACAAGGACTCAGATCTCACCAGGAGATTCTTGGTCAGGGGTCTTCTTCCTCAGACCTCTCTTTGCCTCACACAAGGTAATCAGAGACCCTGTCCGTAAACATCAGGGCAAAGAGTACAGTGACTCCAGAAGTAGGAGTACACCAAAGCCTGTGTGTGAGAATCGTGGGGAAGCTCCCTGACGGTGTTGTGTTGGGTATTGAATGACTGGGGATTTGGGTGGGCCAAATGAAGCAGAGGACGTTCCAGAGAATCCACAGAACATTCCAAATAGGACTCACTCTCACTGCTGCATCCCACCTCCCCTTCTTCTTTTTAAACATTTTTTATTTTAATAGATTTTAATTTTCAAAGAAGACTTAGGTTCATAGCAAATTTGAGCATAAGGTAGAGATGTCCTTTATAACCCCTTCACCTACATATGCATAGCTTCCCCCACTATCAATATCCAGCGTCACAGTGGTGCCTTAGTTACAGCTGATGAACCTATACTAACACATGATAATCACCCCCAGTCCCTACATAGTTGAACTTAGGGTTTACTCTTGGTGTTGTACATTCTGTGGGTTTAGACAAATTTATGGTGACCTGTACCCACCATTATAGTATCATACAAAATGCATCCCTCTTTATACTTGCCATATCGGATAAAATTAAAATATAACAGCAAAGTACCTTCACTCTGTACAAATAAAGCAAAATCCAATTAGGGGAAAGAACCAAATTGTCTCAGGAATGCAATTTTTAAGTCATTTGCATTTAGGTGTTGTTTTTTTTTTTAACAGTACACTCATGCTGTGATATTATGAATTGTATCCAGTAATATAATAGGGTAGGGATACCCCCTCTCTGTTCTCCCTTATTATTGAGTGTGTTATCAGTAATTGTTTCTGTCCTCTGCATATGACTTTGCTTTTTGTTTTGAAGCCTCGAGTTAGCTTCCAGAACTTTGTTAGTCTAAATTTTACAACTGGCATCAACTTAGAAATGGCATTGTATTTCTCTGACCAGACTTCCTCTTGCCTCTAGAAACACCTGCTGCTCTCTCTCCTGGCCTGCTTCTCCTCCACCTCATCCAAAAAAGCAGACTGCTTCTTGCTTCTGGACAGAACAGAAGCATAAGTAAACTGCAGAGCCAGGTTGGTGTTCAGCCTCCACTCAGCGTATCTCTGGCCGACTGATTTACAGACTCTGCTCACAATGGCTGTCCTGGGGCCTCTGAAGACTTTTGAGGGAGGGAATTATGGAGAAGGAATGGCCCAGTCATTTGCATGAGAATTTCTTTGTACTTCAGAGTGGATTGAGTTTCACACCATGGCAGGATCAACTAGTGGTGGGTTGCAGCTTTCTAGATATGGAAGTTTCCCCAGGCAGAGCTGGAGGAGGCTGGGTAGGCGTAGTTTCACAGAGGGGTTATAAGGCACTGGAGGAGGCCCTTAAGCAATAGAAAACATAATGGCTGTCCTTGAGGAGCAAGGACTCAATCCTAGATGAGCAGTTTGGACAAACAGGTGCTAGAGGTGGGGGCAATAACAAGTCATTAAAGTGGCGTATGATAAAAAGTGTCATGGGAACTATTGTGAAAGAATTAAGAGAGGAAAAATTATTTCTTTCCAGAAAGTTCTGGAAAAATTTCAGAGGAAAAGTAGGATCGGATTTGGAATTTGAAAGGACCAGTATTACATCAACTTAAAAACTATAAAAACAGTTTTTAATGTAAAAATTCATGAAACCATGACCTTCTCATGGAATCATAGTAAGTACTTTTATTTTTCCTTTCAGTGTATTTCAGAGATATAATAGTATGCAAACAATTATGTACTGTGCTTTTTTCACATTTCCCTTATGTACATGTTTTCCTCATGTACATGTACATTTTCCTTATGTACATGTTTGGAAAGTATTTTTTAGACATGACAGGTATTTCAAAAATAGCAATGCCCAAAAGAATGCTCAAATTGTCCTACTTTAGTTTCTCTGACTTTCCCATTTTTAGCACTGAAATTCCTCCATCTAGCAGCCCCCCTTCCCACCTGCCCAGCCTGGGATAACCAGAATTGTTGGTCATGCTATAAAAAGATGTTGCCTTTGGGGGTGCCTGGGTGGCTCAGTTCATTAAAAGTCCCACTCTTGATTTTGGCTTAGGTCAGGATCTCACAGTTGGGATCCAGCTCCATGATAGACTCTGCCTGGAGTCAGCTTGAGATCCCCTCTCTCCCTCTGCCTCTTCCCCTCCCCCGGCTCTCTCTCTCTGTCTCTCAAATAAATAAATTAATTAAAATTTAAAAATAAATTAATTTAAAATTAATTAAAAAAAAAAGACCCTGGACTCAAGGAGATTACAATGTGGTGGAGACGAGACTGTGAGCCCATAATGTTATGTGCCCTGAGAGTTATGAGGGAAGTGTAAGAGCTGTTAAAATGCCTGGTCAGGGGAAGGCATCCTGGAGGAAATTATATTTCGTGAAGACCAAAAAAGAGTTAGTTATGGAGAAAACCACCTTACATACACTGCACCTGGAAGTAGACCCACTGTGGGAAGCTAAATTACATTCCCAAAGTTGTTTTTGATCCTAGAATCAAAATCCTAGGAGAATATGGGATTGACCATATAGGGAAGATCTGTCTGCATGGCTCAGTAGTAGAACTACATATCTGTTTTATTTTTCTGAAATGATAAGGTTTCTTTATTTGTTTTCTATATTGGTAATAAGTTTAACAATTTTCAATTACAGAACTTCAGATAGAACACTGACTCATTGGTCACAATTTACGTAGTTGATTTTACAACTTTCTGACTTTTTCCTCATGTTTTTGGCAATTAAACATATTTGTTTCCTCTCTGAAAAATTTGAGACACATGACCTCTACTTTCCCTTTGCCCTAGGGGATAGTCTTTTTTTTTTTTTTTTAAGATTTCATTTATTTATTTGACAGAGAGAGAGAGAGAGAGAGAGAGATCACAAGTAGGCAGAGAGGCAGGCAGAGAGAAGGGGAAGCAGGCTCCCCACTGAGCAGAAAGCCCAATGCGACGTGGGGGCTCAACCCCAGGACCCTGAGATCATGACGTGAGCCAAAGGCAGAGTCTTAACTCACTGAGCCACCCGGGCACCCAAGCCCTAGGGGATGGTCTTAAAGGTTACACCTTCCAACCTTAAAATGACTGTATGAAAACAGACTGGCGGAAGGCACTCTATCTCCACAGGTCTGGATACATACTGCCGAAATCTTTTCACTTTTTTATATTCCATGTGAACCACCCCCCTATTTCTATTGATGTGCTCTTTTGTCAGATATGTTAATATCATTGATTAAGCTACTGCTTTCTTTTGTAGTCAGACTTTGATTAGATGTACATGGTCCTTTTCTTTTTTTTCCCCTCATTTAAAAAAATTGAATTATAATTGATATATACTATTACATTAGTTTCAGATATATAACATTGATTTCATATTTTTATATATTACAAAATGATCACCTTGATAGGTCTAGTTGCCTTTTGTCACTGTACAAAATTATTACAATACTACTGATGATATTCTCTGTGTTACATATTACATCTCCATGACTTACTCATTTTATAACTAGAAGATTGTATCTCTTAACCTCTCCCACTTGTTTCTCCCATCCCCCCAACAGCCTCCCCTCTGGTGACCACCAGTTTGTTTCCTGTATCTATGAGTCTGTTTCTGTTTTACTTTGTTTTGTAGTAAAATCACACAGAATGTCTTTCTCTGTTTGACTTATTTCACTTAGCATAATACCTTCAAGGTCCATCTATTTTGTTTCAAATGACAACATTTCATTATTTTTTATGGCTAAATTGTGTGTGTGTGTGTGTGTGTGTGTGTGTGTGTGTGTATCACATCTTTTTAATCCATTCATCCCAGTGCTTTTCTTTTTGCCTTTGGCTTGGGAAATGCTCTACAAGGAGAGTTGCTTTGAGAAGCCGTTGAAAATCGGCCAGTGGGATTTTACTGGTGACACTCTCAGGGATTGTGGAGGTATTCATAGGTTGCCCTATTTTTTAAATGCGTTTCTCTGTTGACATTCTCTCCCAACTCTATCCCATGCCTTGCTCAAAGAGGGGGATTTTATGTGCCTCCTTTGACTTCCAAATAAGGTGCAAACCCTTGATCAGAAATAAGGGGATCAGCCTTCTTGGGAAGCTTAGAAGAAGAAGACATCCCTGTCCCCAAGAAAATGACATTCAGGGGTTCTATAATGCATTGTTCATTTCCAAATGAGAGATAGGAAGAAAACAAGAGATTTTAGTTCAGGGAAGAGAGAAACTTTTGTGTAGTTCAGGAACATTTAATGGAGGCAGAGACCTGACCTAGGTTTTGGAAACTAGGGAGAGTGGCGCTTCCAGTTGAAACAGCTGTTCCCTTATTACCGTATTGTCATAAATGATGGGAAGGTGCGGTGGTATTTTTCCTTTGCAAATATGTTTCATATAATACCTGGGGCTTCACATCAAGCCCACTGATCCCATTGAGAATGTTCTTCAAATAGGTGACTGCTTACCTGGAACAAGCTAAGATTAGGAACCTGGGGTGAAAGTTTTGCTTCATTTCTGTCCAAGCTTATGAGTCTGTGGCCAGCCTTACCCCTGTGCCATTCACACAGCTGCCTATTCTAAGACAGGGATGACATGTGCCATCCTCTCAAGCAGAGCAGTGACCAGGCATGGGGCTGTAGCCGGAAGTTGGCGAACAAGGAAGAAGGCCCTCATGATGGAGAATACCTAATCAGATTTCAGATATCCCTGAAAATACCCAGCCAGGCACAAATATGGATTCACTACTACATAAAACAATAAATCATAAAGAAAAATGTGCTAAGTTTTTTTTCCAAATTAAATTTTCATTGATGCCCATGGCTTCTGAAGAATAAAGTGCAGCTAAGACAGACATGTATTTCGTGAAGGCTTAAAATAAAATTTCAACTGAGCAAAAAAATAATAATAAAAAAATGGAAGTTTAATGTCTAACAAGACATACTGTATGTAATTAAACTCAACTTTATCAGCTCCAGCATTCATTAATGGATTCTAAGCCTGAGGAGCTATGAAGTTCTTTAAGAGGCAATCAATAATCCATTACAATTGTGACACAAACTCTGAACCTAATTACCAGCAACAGAATAGTTGTGGCCCATTTAATAAGATAGGAGTATTATTAGAGGTGAGCAAACGTATGTGGGGGTTAATTGACATTGGCTTGTATTACACCAAACCTATACCTTAATTTTTCCTTTATAATACCATCTAGGAAAAATGCTAATTAGAACTGTTCATTAGACCTTCCTGTTCTTTCTAACCTTGAACTTCAGGTTTGTTCTTTCTGAAAACTTTGCTTTTCAAGTGCTTTGAAGAGTGGATCACTTAATTTCATGGTATTTTACAGGATTTCCCCTGAACATTTCTCATTTTCAGCAGCCTTTTGAATTGCCTTCACCATTCTTTCTCTTAATGCCCTTTAATTTACTCTGATGGAACCCCACTCCCTCACAGGCATTTTCACCTGGATCTCTGAGTGTCATTGTCATGAACATTCTGTGTTGAATCTTCTATGTGCTACTGACTCTCCTTGTATTCCTCAGAGCAAACCCTGAGACAGGATTTGATATAAGCAATTGATTTGGGGTTTAAAGAGAACCCCAGTTGGGATTGGGGAAGGAAGGCAGTAAAGGGAAGGCAGATAGCAAAGAAGGAGAGTCATTAAGCCGGATTTACTATGGCCACTGGAGTTTAGTCCTGTTGGGGAAACTCTGGAGGCCAGAGAAGAATACATACCCCAGAGTTTTGCTCCCCAACAGGCCATGGAACTGAGTAATTATATACCAACTCTGATCAGACGTTGGTTGAGGACTATTCCAAGTGTCCATTAATTTCTTGATATGCCACTTGGATGACAGAGTGCTCAAGAGGTAGGAGAATGCCCTCAGGGTTGGGGTTTAGAAGTCAGGCAGTGTCTTGGTGAGGGCAGGGGATATGAAGAAGTTACCCAAAGTTTCTTCTTCTTCCACCATTGGTGATCTTCTGCCCACACCTCCCTAAGAACAACTGACCCTTGAACAATGTGGTGGTTAGGGATGCTGACCCCCTGTGCAATTAAAAATCTGTGTACAATTTTTGACTCCCCCAAAGCTTAACTACCAATTGGCTACTGGTTACCAGAAATCTAAAGGATAGCATGAACAGTTGGTTAATATATATTTTGTACATTATATGTATTTCATGCTGTATTCTTACAACAAAGTTAGCTAGAGAAAAGAAAATGTTATTAATAAAATATAAGTAAGGGAAAATACATTTATAGTACTGTATTTATTGAAAACAATCCACATATAAGTGGATTTGCACACTTCAAAACCTTATTATTCAACGGTCATCTGTATGCAAGGTCTGTAGGGCCTCGGCCAGAATCTTACATTCCTAGCAACGTTTGTTGTCCTAGTAGACATTTTAGATTTACAGTAGATATTGGCAACTAGAGTAATGGGTTGGGGAGATAGCCATAGAAAAAGAACGGGAATGATCTTGGCCGGAGAGGAAGCTAAATGTCTTAAGACGGAAAGAGGAGGGGAGAAGAAGCTTAATGACTGTCTCTCATGATTACCACCAGGGACAGAAAGAAATCACACAATAAGATCATTTGTTAACTCCTGGTAGTTCCCAATGGATCAAAATCAGGTAATAGCCTACGATCAAACTGTGGGTATGCAAGAGCCTACATGTGTGCACACATGCACATGTATGTGTGAGCCAGGGGCTATGTTATACATGGTCTTAGGCTGAGAGATGGACTCAAAGGACTGCAAATCAGTTCTCGTCTTGTTTAGGGTTCGCACTGGACTGAACACTCTAATGCAACCCATAGTTCCACAGCCTTTCTTTTGCCTTAAGACACTATTTTTCAGGTGTATTTTCAAAACCAAGACCTGTTGCTAAAGGCCAAATGACTCCACGTAAGTATCATTATTTTAATGAAGAAGTAGAAGGACTTATTTTTTTTTTTTAAAGATTTTATTTATTTATTTGGCAGACAGAGATCAGAAGTAGGCAGAGAGGCAGGCAGAGAGAGAGGAGGAAGCAGGCTCCCCGCTGAGCAGAGAGCCCGATGTGGGGCTCGATCCCAGGACCCTGGGATCGTGACCTGAGCCGAAGGCAGAGGCTTTAACCCACTGAGCCACCCAGGCGCCCCGAAGTAGAAGGACTTCTTAAGAAATTCAGCTGGTTATCTTGAACATAACCCATGAGGTTTTCCTGTGGTTGTGATTTTCTCTTCAAGTGTGTTATTTTGGAGAGCAGAACCAGTATGTGTGAGGCTAAACTTCCAGACTGAGTAAGAGTAAGGAAAATCAGACTTAGCTCTGCAGCAGAGATTGTTCCGTGTTCTCTTTTTGGGACTATTCAGGTGTCTGTCAGTGTTTACAGGGCAAACCCTGCAATTACATGTGCTTACCTATGTAATCTAGATACGGACAAGTGTAGATTGCTTTGTGGAATCCCGTGGAATATCTTAGAATTTTCACCTTTCCTTTGTTTTGATTGACTTTCATTCAATGCATTTTTTCCATTCATTTTCTATTTCTTAAGGACCGTTAGTATATCTTGAAATGATTTTCTGTGCAATAGTCCTATGGATGCTAATTAGAAAATCATCAGCTTTTGTAGTCTTCTGGAATCTCTTAGGAAATTAACTAAATTGGCTATTTCTTGCATTCTGAAGTTTCACACACTTGATGAAGGACACGTCCATCTTGCATTGATCTTTCCTCAATTCCACATCCCTGTTTTTTTGTACCTAATGGGTGTTCAATAACTCTCATTGAAATAAATGTTATCTTCTAAATCTTTCAAAGTCAGTCCTTCAGTCTTTTGTTCAGTTAATACTATGGAATTTTTCAAAACAGGAAAGCTGTTTGATCACCAGTCTCTTTCAGCCGCCATCACCTATGGGTCCCACCATAGACTCAGCTCACTCAGTCCCTGTGAGAGTGAGCAGAATGAGATTAGCTCAAGCCAAGAGCAGGCTTTGGAATTAGACTTGTTGGATTTGGAGTCTGTTTCACTGGATGATACAGGTCCTGCTCTCCCTGTGGTGGCCTAGGATGTATGGCTGTAACTTTGCTTTGATTTCATTCTCTAATCACTCAGTTCTTTACTGGGACTACCACTTGTTTAGGATCCATGAGTGCTGTGAATTGTGTAAGATTGGTGAATCACAGACCTGTACCACTGAAACAAATACTACACTATATGTTAATTTAATGTTAATTTAAATTTAAAAAAAGGATACAACCTACAGAGTCAGGCCTTGACACATTGCTTAAATCGTGCTGTCTCTCTTCCCAGAAGCTAAATCATACACAGATAACTCAAGACCACTGTTTAGTGGTCTTGAGTTATCTGTGTATGACTCTATAGAACATGAATAGAGTTTGCATCCAAAGTGATTTTTTTCACTGTGCACTTGACTGAAGGCATTTGATGCCACTTAGACAAAGGACACTGTATCATGCTTATTAAATTTGGTCACCTCAGTTGTCTGTTTTTCTTAGTCATTCAGACATCTGCCCATCTCATTCTTTATTCATTGATTCTCTTACCCTTCTGTGAGGACTGCTTTGCCCCAGGCACAATTTCAAAAGAGATTCTAAGCTTTGGACTTGCACTTTGAATTGTCAACTACTCTACCAAGAACCAGTTCTATGCCTGGTCAGTCTCCCTCATCCCTTGATTTTCACCAATACCCAGCTTCTCCTCAGCAGCCCAATTATAGAAGTGCCTACTTATCTTGTACCCAAACCTACTCAAATTTAACAAAAGATCATCTCACTTTGGTCTTTATATATTCCTCTTAGTCTTGCCAAGCTAGTCCTATTGTTTCTTTATATGGCAGTTAAGGTTAAGAATTGAATTTCCTGAAAGGAAAGGTAAAATCAAATAAGTTAGTTAACTGGACACATATTTATTGTGTACCTACTATGTGTCAGACATGGTAGGATGTAATGAATAAGGCAGATAAGACCTCTACTCTCAGGACGTCTATGACCTAGCAAGGGAAGCGTCCATTTAACTACAACAGTTGATCCCTCATTATTCCCAGATTCCATATTTGCAAATTCATCTACTCACTAAAACATATTTGTAACACCCCAGATCAATACTCACAGCATTTTCAGGGTCATTTGCAGATGTGCACAGAGCAGCAAAGAATTTGAGATGCCCAATCCTGGTGTTCCCAGCCAAGGTTAAATAAGACTTAACCTTCTTGTTTCAGCTTGCATACTGTAAAAAAGTATCCTTTTCATGGTGGATTTAGTGCTACCTTTTTGGTTTTTTATTGGTGAGTTTTCTGTTTAAAATATCCCTCAGGCTTAGCTAACATACTGTCTAATGTTTCTAAGCACAAGAAGTCTGTGAAGTGCCTTAACATATTAGATAAGCTTCCTTCCATCATGATTATGGTGCCATTGACCCTGATTTCAGTGCTAATGAATCAACAACATACAGCAAATGAGGTATCTTTAAACAGACACACCATAAAACAAGGTTATGTATTGAGCAGTTGATGAAAATGTGATGACCAGAGACTTGCAGGAACCTAACCCCATAGTTCCCCTGGGAGCCATGCTTCGGTGTTTGCTAATTTAGTGTTCTTGATGACTCTATAGAACATAAGTGCTGTCAATGGCCAGAATCAACTCTAATTTAGTGAAAAATTCTTTAATTGTGTTATGATAGGTATTACAAATTAATGGCACTCCATACTGTTAGAGTGTGTAATAGTGACTTATCTTCATATAAATGGTTAGAAAAAGCTTCCCCAAGGAAATGGTATTTTAGCTGTGACATGAAAGAGATGTGGGGATTAGCTGAATCAAGAGTGGGAAGAAGAGTACTTCAGATAAAGGCAACAGCACGACATGGGCTTGATAGAGGAAATATTGTGATTTATTTGGGAAGTACAATAGGCCACTGTGAGAGAATGATCGTGTATATGGGAATGGGGCAGTTCATGCGGGACCTCCTTGGCTAGGTTAAAGATTTGAACTTTACTTAGTAGTGAAAAGGTATAGACAGGTTTTAATGGGAGGAGTGCTCTTTCTTTCCATTCTAGAAAGAAGGGAGTAAAGATAGCCAACCTAGAAATGGAGTGACCATTGCAAGTCCGTTTCAGGATTCCAGACAGGGGATGATGATGGTTTAGACTAAGTTGTGACAGTGAATATAGAGAAAAGGAAATATATCCTTAAGGTTAGAGGAAAAAACAGCCACATTCAGTGATTGAAGAAACGTAGAGGTTGAGAGTCAAGGAGGGTAATCATAGTAGGAGCATCTGGGTAGATGGTGATACCATTTATGAAAAGGGGAACTCTGGAGGAAGAATATAATTACAGAGAATGTAGTAAATTTTGTTCCTAAAAATGGCTGCAAAAATATCTCCCACCTGGCCTGCTTTTCTGTAGTGTGACTGTACTCTTGGTCCAATAAGAGGTGGGATTTATTTTTCCTCCCCTTGACTCTGGGCTGGTCCCTTGACCTGCTCCGTCCTGATAGAACACAGTGAAAGTGAAGTGATACTCTAAAGCTTTTGAGACTGGACCTTCAAAGAGCTGCAGCCTCTGCCTTTGTCTCTTGGAGTGCTCCTTCTTGGAATCCAGTTGCCATTTGCGAGGAAGCCCAAGCAGCTACCTGGAAAAGCTCATGGGGAGGAGAACCGTACTGTGACTCATCACCTCAGCTGACTTCCCACCAGCAGCCAGTATCAGCCACCAATCATGTGCATTTTAGAACTTTTAGTCCTAAAAAACACCCTATTTGCCCCACATGGAGTAGTAGAACCATCCAGAATCATGAAAAAACATACTTTTCTGTTTTAAACCATTAAGTTTGAAGTGATTCATTATATAGCAAAGATACCTAAAACAGAGGTAGGTAAGGAACAAATTTATCAACAGCTTCATGAAATGCTATGAAACATTCAGGTGAAGATGTAGGTCAGGGAGCTGGTTATAAAGTCCACAGCTGAGAAGTAAGATCTGGCTTGAGTTGCTAGCATATAGATGGTGCTTTTAGCCATGAAACTTGATCAAACAAACAAAAAACTACTGAGAAGGTAGAGGGGAAAAGAAAGCAAGCTAGAATTGGGACTAGGCTTTGAAGAATTTGAACATTTAATGATCATGTATCAAGAAGGTGCCCTCAATGGAGATTGAGAAGGAGTCCCCAGAAGGGTTTTCTTGGCATCACAAAAGTCAAGAGAAGAGAGTGAGTGCTCAGTAGTGGTATCAAAAGCTACTAAGTTACATAAGATGTGTTCATAAATTATCCTTTGCTGTTAAAAGCAAGGTGGTCCTTGATGGGTTATTTATGTAAATTTCCAGAGAATTTACTTCTTTACTGCTGGTAATATTTTTGTTTTAAGCATTTTAAGTATAATAGCTGGCTTTGCACCCTTAAGTGTGTGCAAAGCACTGTATTGGATTCTTCACATATATTGTGTCATCTCGAATTTAACCATTATATCAACCAAATTTATTTTTTAAACAATTAAGCCTTAAGGACATTACATTTTTCAGCTTGTCGGTGGCTACATGGCCTCTTCCCGTCTCCATCCCCCTGCTGCCCTCTAATTTGCTCCTCCAAGCCTATTAAAGCAAAGAAAGCTACATATGCAAGCTTGGTACAATTGTGTCCATAAGGAGTAGAAAAGTAGCTGTTACTAAGTATTATTTTAGATGTAATAATTGTCATTTTCATGGGAGGTTTTTTAGAATCCTATCTTTTAGAAGTACAAACTGAAATATTCACAGATGAAAATTTACCTCTTGTGGTTGCTTCAAAATAATCTGGTTGAGAGGGGAAGTAGATAGGGTATTGAGGAAATTAGATTAGCCATGAATGATATTTGTCCAGGTTGTGTGATAGGTAGAGTGAGTCATTATACAGTTCTCTCTACTTTTCTATAGTTTGAAATTTTTTATAATATAAAGTTAAAAAAATAAGTGTCTCAATGAGGGCCTGAAGGCCTCCCAGTGAATAAAAGCACATGGGCTTTGTAATAGCTATTTTGGTACTTAGAGCTTTATTTCTAGTATTTTTTTTTCTTGTACTCTGGATAGATAGAGGTGCTAGGTAAATGACACTGGGCATAGGAGGAACTATTTATTAAGTAGTCTATAAAATTTGTAAAGAA
Source organism: Mellivora capensis (assembly GCA_004024625.1). Lineage (NCBI taxonomy): Eukaryota > Metazoa > Chordata > Mammalia > Carnivora > Mustelidae > Mellivora > Mellivora capensis. The sequence goes on from PISX010005486.1 coordinate 22,908, forward strand.
ATGAACCTCAAATTGCAGTTTACCAAATAATCACTAAGTGTGGAATTCATCATCACTCTATAAGCTTAGTAGTATTTTTGAGATGACAATTAATTAGCTGGATGGTTTTGCAAAATGCATGTTTCTTTTAATTGCTATGGCCCATTTTCCTTGTTTAATACAAAACTGGAATCTCTTAAATGCATCAGAAATCTTTCTGGATTTGCAGTTGCATGGTTCCACAGACATTTCCCCCTGGAGACATGGTAATTTTGCAACTTTTAAATATTCAACACAACTCTAATTATAAATAGTTCTCTTTCAAAAGCGATAGCCAGACTCTTGGCACAAACCACCCCTTGTTATATGAGTAAGGATGACAGCACAATGACTGATGATATGTGTTAGATTCCCTCGTTTCTCTTAATTAGGATTTTCTCTGCATTATCATGCTTTGTAACTAATCAGCTTCTTCCTGACAATGGTTAATATGATTGGGAATGGTTTTAACTTTGTATTTCATCGGGAGAAACAGCTTAGCCAGTCTGTCTGGTAGCCCACAGGAACAGAGGAAGAAACCTCAACTCCTTCACTTTTTCTGTTCTACTTGGGTTAATCAGGATATGAAGAGGGAAAAGGGGAAAGGGAGCATGTTTCATGCTTTTAGAAATGGAGGAATAGATGCAGAGGGAAGAAGGATGCAGCATTGGGATAGAAGGCAATGAGAAGGTTAGAGAAGGTCACCATATGGAGTCATAAATCAGCAGCTACCCAGGCAACAAAGCTGACCCTGGACATCTGGTTCGTGACTCACTAGTTATTTATTGAGCACCTGCTGTGAGCACAACCCTGCCTCAGCCACTGTGGGGGAATACAAAAGACTCCAGAGACCTTTTTTCTGCCTTCAATTCTATTTGGAGGCAGGCCATCTACAATTCAATAGCTTCCGTGAAGATAGAGGCTCAGTCTCTTTGGTTCAACCCTATATCCCACTCCCTGGTACCAGGTATAGCTTACAGTTGTTACCTTTGATAAATGATTTGCTAAGAAAAGGGTGGATGAGTGAATAGTTATGGGGCCACTAACGAAGTGCCAAAATAGCCCACTTTAAACTAAACGTGTAAAGGCTGATGGTGTGGTCACAGAATATAGAAAGGATGAGAGAAGAGTAGGTTTCTACAAGATGTCAGGTTTCTGGAAAACCTACTCTAGATCTCATTCCCCCCTGTATCCAAACATGGGATAAATTAAGATGAAGACTGTGAAGGTTGAACTGCCTAGGCCCCACTCATGGGACACTTGTGACAGCAGAATTCCTGGCATCCAGCTCTCAGGTAGGCAAGAAGTGTCTGGCAGTTATAAGAACGTGAGATAGTCCCAGCTCCTCACAGATTGCACCGGCACTGGTGGGTCTGCCACTTGGAAGACTTGTGAGAGGACACCATGTCACTTGACCAGAGTCCTAGGTGAGCCTGATGCAGGATGCAGGTGGATTTATCGTGACTTCTTGGGGGTTTGTGTTGTGGCCAGTCCTGTGTCTTTCAAAGCATAAGAAGGCAGTGTTCTGGAGGTCAGTCATTGTGGTGTCCTGGAAAAAAGAGCCTTGTGAGAGGGTAAGACATGGCAGCTTTACTGCATTACTCTGGAAGACTCATCTTATGAGTCTTATACTTTGCCTTCAACCCATAGATTGCTCACCATCACCAAAGTAAGGACGTAGGGATTGGTTGGAAAATGTAAATTTTATTTCTAGATCCTTCTCTTTATTTAGCAGAATACCAGACTTGAAGCAAATATTTAGGTAATTCTATGGTGTTGCTTTATGTAGAAGTTCACATCATATTTGTCTTTCAAAGTAGTGACATGTAAAGAAAATAACAACTAGAGAATTTATGAAGAATACTCTCCTACCACCCTCCTCACACAGACTTTCGAGAACTTCTTTTCTCTTCTTCTAGTGAATATGTGAATGTTTTGCTAAATGGAACACATTAATTGCTACCACATGGCTAAACCCCTGCTTAGGACAGAATGTCATTGTTATGGACCGAATTGTGTCCCCCCCAATTCATATGTTGAAGCCCTAATGCCCAATGGGACTATATTTGTAAGTAGAGCTTTTATGGAGATAATTAGGGTAAATGAGAACTTAATTCAATAGGACTGGTGTCCTTCTAAGAAGAGGAGGAGATACTAGGGATACACACACACACAGGAAAGACCATGTGAAGACAAAGCAAGAAGGCAGCCATAAGTAATCAAGGAAGAAACATTTCACCAGAAACCAATCCTACTGGTAACTTGATCTTGGGCTTTTAGCCTCCAAAACTGAGGAAATACATTTCTGTTATTGAAACCACCCAGTCTGTGGTATTCTGTTACAGTAGCCCTAGCAGACTAATATAATCATCTAAAAGCAAACAAATTAAAACTTGGCTTTTTTAAAAGATTTTTTTAAATTTTATTTTATTTATTTGACAGACAGAGATCACAAGTAGGCAGAAAGGCAGGCAGAGAGAAAGGAAGGGAAGCAGGCTCCCTGCCGAGCAGAGAGCCCGATGCAGGGCTCAATCCCAGGACCCTGGGATCATGAACTGAGCTGAAGGCAGAGGCTTTAACCCACTGAGCCACCCGGGTGCCCCCAAACTTGGCTTTGCTTATCAATGAACTTACGTTCAGTTGAGGAGGAAAGACTAATGTGTGTAAAATAGAGAAGATACACTGCCGTGTTGAAGAATGCGGACAATAAAATAATAAAAATAATAGCCCTATTTTAATGGTCAACTTACTACATGATCATTAAGCTTACAATATGGCCATGTCAACTTTATGTTAAGCCACTGTTACAGGTTGAATTATGCCCCTCTCCCCAAAAGATATGTTGAAGTCCTAACTCCAGTAGCTCAGAACGTGACTGTATTTGTCCTACAGAGGAATCAAGTTAAAATGAAGTTAAAATTAGGAAGGGCCCTGATTTTCTGTGATTAATGTCCTTATGGAAAGGGGAAATTTGGATATAGAGACAAATGCACAGAGGGAAGATGATGTGAAGACAGACAGGGAGAAGGAGTCATGTAACTGGAGTGCTGCATCTGTAGGTCCAAGAATACCAAGGGATGCTACGTACCAGAAGTAGAAAGAGGCAAGGAAGAATTCTTTGTTAAAACCAGCAGAGAAAGCAAGGTCCTGCTGACACATGGATTTTAGAGTTCCAGCCTCCAGAACTGTGAGACAATAAATTGCTGCATTTTCTGGTACTTTGTTCTCAAAGCTCTCAGAAACCAACACAACCCTGTTCTCAGAGCTAGATAAAGGGTGGTTTACCAGAGCAACTTCTCAGTTACTAAACCACAAGAGGTTCTAAACTGTCCCTGGGATGATCTAGAAATTAGAGTGCCAGTCATTACAGCTTTCCTCAGATGGGGTGAAGTGTTCCTGTTGAAGTAGTGAAGTGTCGCTACTGGAAAGAAAATAATAATCTAAAACATCGCTTGCCATCACCCAACTAATGCTGGTGAGTATTTTTGTGATGCACTTTCTATAATACAGTGACTTTCTATAAGGCAGATACTGTTATTATCTCATTTTATAGCTCAGGAAGGGAGGGTCAGAGCAATTAAGTGATTTGCCTGACTTGCCTGTGGTCACACAGTTAGTAAATTGTAGACTGGCATTAGAACTAAGGTTTCCTAGAGCTAGGTACTCAAAGGTGAAAGAATTTGGATAAATAAAGAAGAGAATAGGAAGTACTTTTGAGCTGGAAGGCTAAACATAGCTATTTCCACTAGAGATGTTTCTAGGCATACATAAAAAAGAGTGGGAGATGTAACTGGGGAATGAGGAGCCTAACATAATAGGATTAGGGTGGGCAAAAGATCAAGGTCCCCCTTTAGTTACATTTAAGGCCAATTTTCCCCATCCTTAGGATTTCATGCTTCTAAGAATAGATTAAGAATAGATGAGCAGACTGTAAAACTTGACCTAAATCCATTTGGCATGTGTGATATAATGATTTATAAGAAATATATGCTGGTCATTTGAAGATATATTTGGTCTTCACCCACAGTTTCTGAAAATGCTTCAGAATCATACAAGTGAAATAGGTATCTAGTTATTAGTGAAGGTGACTTTTGGACCCCACCCAAGGGAGGGAACTGGTTGCCAGGAGGACCATCCATGTAATTAAAAGGTTCAGACTTACAGTCCCACAATCTTCCCACCCTCTGGGGTATATAGAGGAGGTGGAGGTTAAATCAGCCAATGGCCAATGACTTAGTCAAACAGGACTATGTAATGAAGCCTCCAAAAGAAACCAAAGAGGACAACTTTGGGGGCCTTTTTTTCTGGAGAGCTTCTACATGTAGGGAAACAGAATATCCCCATGTACCACTGAGCCTGGCCCCAAGCTCCAGTGGGACAGGAGCTTCTTTGTTCAGGACCTTGACCCATGTATCTTTTCATCTGCCTGTGTATTTGTACTCTTTTTTTTTTTTTTTTTTTGGAAAAAAAATTTTTTAAAAAATTTTATTTATTTATTTGACAGACAGAGATTACAAGTAGGCAGAGAGGCAGGCAGAGAGAGAGGAGGAAGCAGGCTCCCTGCAGAGCAGAGACCCCGATGTGGGGTTCGATCCCAGGACTCTGGAATCATGACCCAAGCCAAAGGCAGAGGCTTTAACCCACTGAGCTACCCAGGCGCCCCTGTATTTGTACTCTTTATCATATCCTTTAATAAACTAATAAATGTAAGTGTTTACCTGAGTTCTGTGAGCTGCTCTAGCTGCTCCACCTAAGGAGGATGTCAATTGATCCCCCAATCTGTAGCCAGAGGTTAGAAGTCTGGGCCTTGTGACCAGAGTCTGAAGTGGGGGAGGGGGCAGTCTTGTAGTACAGACCCTTTAACCTGTAGAATCTGATGCTGCTTCTGGGTAGATAGTGTCAGAACTGAGTTGAGCTGAGCTGAATTCTTGGTCACTCTGCTGGTATCTAAGAATTGCTTGGTTGTATTTGTGGTTGTATTTGTATTTGTGGGAGCCCCCCACCCCAACACACACACACAATGCAGACGTTCCAATGGGAAGACCATGCTGCTTCACTGAAATTCTGTATTATGGAGTGGTTAACAAGAAATATAGCTTCATAGCAGAATTCTGCAGCTAAAATATAAGAATTTACTTAATAACTAAGAGCATCTTGTTATTAATAAAGCAGAGTGAGGGCATACTATTATATAGAAAATGTTCTCCTTTGTGACTGGAAGATCTGGTTTTGGTTCTGCTACTCTGTGGCTTTGAGAGTGTCATCACCTCCCAGAGACTCATGATTCTCATCTATAAAATAAGATTTCATTAAAAATCATAAATTCATCTTGAGGTCTAAGTCTGGCCTTACCATGGGTAGAACTCAGTGCTTCTCAGGTGCCTGATGGTACTTCCAAGTGTCCTTTTGAACTTTGTTAACATGGGGAAGATTGTTTCTAAGCATTACCTTCTGGCTTATAAAACCCTGTCTTGGTTCAATTAGAATTACAATAATTGCAAATCAGTGATGTCCAAATGAGAAAGGTATAACATTTATATGGTCCATGTGGTTACACTAACATGATCTTTCTCTAATCAGTAACTTCTTGTGCCATATTGAGAATTTATTGCTTGGCAAATGTTTATGTATCTTAAGTTCTGAATCTAGCTATTTACAGTTGTATCAATGTATGAGCAAAGCCAATTGGTTGTATTATTACTTCATATATAGAATATGTATTAAAGCCACTGTAATTTCCTGGATTTCACATATTATTTATATGGAATTTCTTTGGTATATCATTTAAATATAAAGCACATAATGATATAAGTAATAATTTTTTAAAGGAAAATAGTAGTAATAAATAATCTATAATAAATAATCTGATTGGTCAAAACTAGGGACATTCACTGAGTCACATTTCCTAGGGGATGGGATGACTGAATTAAAAAAGCAACACCAGACCCTCTGTTGGTTTTTTGTGTGCTGCATTTTGCTGCTGCTGATGTTTGGGGCAAGCTATTCTCTTCTATTCATCTGGCTGAATGAGAGAACTCATCTCTTCCACAGATCCACATATCCTCATATGGGTTGACCCCAAGATTCAGGTTTCTGAAGGAAATAAGAGTTATTCACCAAACTCAAAGCTACATTCTCCAAAACAATTTACCATCCCACCCCCTCATTTGAAGCTTTTTTACTTGCCCTGCCATGAGTAAAGCTAATGTGTAGTGTTAGTTTCTTGCATCCATTGGTTAGGACCCTGGTATTGAGGAGGGGTGAATCTTGGTCCTCTTCCAGCTTCCAGTATTGTGCATCGGTGTTATAGACAAGAGCTTGCAAATTCCTACTCTTCATCTGATTTGATCTGCCTCTTGACACAGCCTCTTTATCCTGGTTTTTAAGACATGTCTCTGTGTGTATATACATATGCATATATTTTAAAGTTATCCCATTTTAACTAGCATAGCTGTTACTTTTATGTGTTATTATAAAACAGTGTTTCAGCTGTCAGCATACTGTTCTCCTTCCATATGCTTCCCCTGTTGTCTTCTGACACTGCCTTTCCCATGGCCCTTAGGAAGCACAGGGAGTCTACAGCTTGCCCAGAGGGCTGCCTCTGGGTCATGGTGCAATTCTGAACAGCTCTGTCTTTTCACTTAGTGCTTCTCAGTGCAGCTTTGCTGAGTCAGTAAGATGCACCCATATCTTCATGGGAGCTTTTGGGCGTGAAGCCTAGTTCTTAAACCTTGGTCTTATAATTCAACGCTGAATTTCTGTTGCTGCCAGCTTATTGTAGCAGATCGGAAGATAGACAGTATTTTGAAATTTTATATCTTCTAAGAGTGAAAACTATCATGGTCCTTTGGGCTCATAAAAACCCCTTGCATTTGTAGAGTGCTTTATGGTTCACAAGATGTTTTTATATTATTATCTCCACTGAGGCTCACAACGTTAAATACTTGTGCAATACCTACTGTCTGTAGACCAATTAGAATGGTGACAAACCAGCCATTCAACAGGCATTGTTTGAGCACTGACTGTATGCTGGGCATTAAGTATTTGAAGGTGATTTTATTGTTGTTATGATTGCTGTCATTATCTATTCTTTATTTGCTACTTTATTTATTTATTATTTAGTTCCAATTTATCGATGAAGATGTGGCTGAGAAAAATTAAGTAAATTATCTTTAGTCATCCAGATAGTAAACAATGGAGTCAAAATCTCAAACCCTGGTTTTTTCATTCCAGCTTTAGTAATAGGCCTTTTGTATATGATTCTGACTTGTCCCTCAGGTGGGTTCTTCTAACTCACCACTTCTCTCTAAGAGATTTCTTTTTTTCTCAAAGGTAAACAGAATAAGCAATTCTTTACTGAGTATCTGATAGCCTTGGATATTAACAATAAACACTAGGTTCGTGTCAGAAATAAGAAGAAATGTCTTGGAAAAAATACAGATTTAGAGAATCAGAATAAAAAGTTGCAAAAAAAACAGGAAAGAAGACTTTAAAGAGAAAACAGGTATTAGAATGATTTTTTATTTTCCGCACTGTTGTATAGATTGTAAATATTTTTCTGCACTGGCAACTGCACTCTTTGGGCATATTGAAAAATTGGGCTTCATTTTAAAAAATGTATAGTTTCCATCATAATATAGGTTTTAACTTACAGAAATGTTAAATAGCAGCTAGGAAATTATTATTTTGAGTCAATAGAAAGAAACTTAACTGAAAAACTATTGAGGATATTAACTAAACTCCAAAATAAATGAGGTGTAAAATAAATATCTTAAAAATTATGTTGCCTATGTACCATTAATAATATGTTAGACAATTTGTTAACATAGGAGATGATATTCAAAATAGCATGACAAATACTAAAGACCCAGGAATCAACTTAGAAAGTCACATATTGCTTCTAGAGAAAAAAACAAAAAACTTAACCAGGGGCTCAAATACTGAGCTTTAACACATGGACAGAAAAGTGACTATTACAAATACTTTAAAGTTTCATGAAGAAATACACATGTTAAAGGAGGGGCTCAAAGATGGTGGGGTAGCAAGATCCAGAACTCACCTCATCCCATGGACACACAAATCTATAGCTACATAAGGATCATTTCCCTCTGAACTTGATCTGAAAATAAGAGGGACTATTTTCCTCAATAAGGAATGAAAGGGCCAGATCAAGAAGGTAGGAGAGACAGAGACACAGCCTTGCAAAAAACCCATCCCTGGTTCTGTGACACACAGTAGGGAGAAATCTTACCAGCCAAGTGCTTCTCCCAGAAGAGAAAAGGGTTGGTGCTCCACATTGAGCACCCCAGCCATTAGAATCTGTATAGGACATCTGGCTTGGAAAACAAATGGGGCTGATATCTGGGGGTCCCAAAATGTTGTAGGAACCTGTGATTTCCCTCTTGGTTGGCTCATGAGCAGTCTTGCTAACCCTTAGAGCAAGTGAAAAAAAAAACCAGTTTGAAAAGTACATACACTCTATGTGAGGGAGGTTTATTGGTTGACCTGGGAGCATTGGCTACAGTGGGGGTGGGGTGGGGGGTTGGGGGGCTGGGGAGATAGCTGAGATACTCCCTAGAAATGGAGGTGCTGGTGGAAGTCATTGTTGCACTCTCCGCATAGCCTGCCAACACAGGTGGGTAAGCTCAAGGTGGTACCTTCCCACCGCCTTGCTGTTTCAGGCAGCTGTGAATGGTCCTGGCATTTGCTGAGACCTGAGTGTATGGGTGGTTGCAGTGCTTCCCTGCTCCCTTAATGGGATGGGCAAGTGAAAATGGTCATGGAGTTCTCTTGCTCCCTAATTCAAGTCTGCAAGCATGGGCACTTCTGATACTCCCTTGCCCCTTGGCTAAGGCTGGTGAGTGCTTGCAATGGCAGCCTTCTCCCACTACTGGCTTAAAGCCAGCACACAAACAGACAAGGACTCTTCCTGCTCTGTTGCTGAAGATTTGGGGCAGGCACAATCAAGACATTTTCCTGCTGCCTTTCTGAAGCCAACAAGTGTGCCTTGTCCCCAATACTCTCCAGCTGTCTTTATAAAGCCAGTGGGCACATGCAACCCACACAAGGGACACCCCTTGATTGCCTGGTTGTGGTGGCCAAGAGGCTGGCATTCCAGAGCTCCAAGGGACTATAACAATTGGAAAGATATTTCTTGGCAGGCTACCACCCCAATGGCACTACACAGACAGCAGGCTGAAACACACCTCAGTATTCCTGTGAAAAAGGCTTATTTACTTAGCCTGGAACTTCAGCTTAAGGAACAGGCTTCAAGTTTCCCACACATCTAGAGGGTAGGAAAGTGCTCCAAGGGAATGTAAACAGGGAGACACCATCCTTGTACAACACTTTGGCCTTGCTACAGCTCAACAAGACTTCCCACAAAGTAATTTATCATCTGGAACCCAAGGGGACACCTCCAGATCTTCTGGTCTGGAGACCAGTAGGGATTACAATTGTGGTTCCACAGGACTGTATATATTTGCATACTTTATTTTCTATTTTTTATTATTTTGTTATTTTTTCATCATTATAAGTGTACCCTTTAATCCCCATTACCTACTCTCTGATAACCATCAGTTTGTTCTCTATAGTTAACAGTCTATTTCTTGGTTTGTCTCTCTCTTTTCTTTGTTTCTCCTTTGCTCATTTGTTTTGTTTCTTAAATTCCACATATGAGTGGGATCATATGGTATTTATGTCTTTTTCTGACTGACTTATATCACTTAGCATTATACTCTCTAGCTCTTGCAAATGGCAAGATTTCATTCTTTTTTATGGCTGAATAATATTCCATTGTGTGGGTATGTATATGTATGTGTGTTTGTACATATATGTACATATATTCCATTGTGTGTACACACACACACACACACACACGTATCCCATCTTCTTTATCCATTCCTGTCTCCATGGACACTTGGCCTGCTTCCATAATTTGGCTATTGTAAATAATACTGCTATAAACATAGGAATGCATGTATTCCTTTGAATTAGCATTTTTGCATTTGGGATAAATACCTAGTAGTATAATTAGTGGATCATAGGGTAGTACTATCTTTAATTTTTCGAAGAACCTCTGTACTGTTTTCCAGGGTGGCTGCATTAGTTTGCATTACCACTAACTGTGCATGAGGGTTCCTTTTTGTCCACATACTTGTCAACATTGCTGCTTCTTATGTTTTTTGATTTTAGCCATTCTGACAGGTGTGAGGTGATATCTTATTGTAGTTTTGATTTGATTTTCCTGATGATGAGTGACATTGAGCATCTTTTCATGTGTCTGTTGGGCATCTCCATGTCTTCCTTGGAGAAATGTCTATATATTTGCACCCTTTAAAAACTGCTGCCTGAGAGTCTGGATTCTAGTCATCCTGAAAGTAGGTGCTAAATGAGATTCCTCCTCTTGCATTACTAACAGACTTTGCCCCCAATAATAGGGACATATTAAGAATAAATCATGTGATTTGAGAAGATCACAAAGGTTCAAGAAACAAGCAAGAGCTAGGGCAATGTTGAATGAGAATGATCAACACCTACACAAGGCCACTCCTTTAAGACTGAGAGAGGTAGTGTTCACTTAATACATAGAAACAAAGACAGAGAGCCAAGCAAGGCGAGGAGACAGAGAATTTGTTCCAAGTGAAAGAACAAACAAAACCTCAGAAAAATACCTTAATGACATGGAGATAAGTAATCTACCTGGTAAAGTGATAAAAGTAATGGTCATCAGATGCTCATCAAACTCAGGAAAAGAATGAATAAACACAGTAAGAATTTCAACGAAAAGATAGGAGACATAAGAAAAATACCAAACAGAAGTCACAGAGCTGAAGAATACAATAACTGAACTGAAAAATACACTCCAGGGGTTCCATTGGATAAAGCAGAACAGATCATTGAGCTGGAGGAAAAAGAGGTGGAATCAGAGCAGCAAAAAGGAAAAAAAAAGAATTTTTAAAAGATGAAGATCGCTTAAGGAAGCTCTGGAGCAATGTCAAGCAGAATAACATTTATAGAGGTCTCCAGAGGATGAGAGGGAAGGAAAGGAAAGGTTTGAAAACTTATTTGAAGAAAGAAAACTTATTTGAAGAAATAATGGCTAGAACACTTTGTAGCCCAGGGAAGGAAACATACATCCAAATCCAAGAAGCCTAGAGAGTTCCAAATAAGAGGAACCCGAAGACAGCTATACCAAGATACCTTATAATTAAAACACCAAAAGCTAAACATAAAGAATCTTAAAAACAGCAAGAGGAAGACAAATTGTTTTATGCAAGAGAAACCTCATATGGTTATCAGCAGATTTCTCAGCAGAAACTTTGCAAACCCGAAGGGAGTAATAAAACATATACAAAGTGCTGAAAGGAAAAAAAGAAAAAACTACCAACCAAGGATACTCTATCTGGCAAGGTTATCATTCAGATTTGATGGAGAAATGAAAGTTTTCCAAACAAGCAAAATTTAAAGGTTTATTGCTATTAAACCAGTCTTACAAGAAATATTAAGGGGACTTTAAGCTGAAAAGAAATGGCATTAATAACAAGAAAACATATGAATGTAAAAATGTTACTGGAAAAAGATAATATATAGTAAAAGTAGTGTATTAATCACTTCTCAAGCTATTAAGGTTAAAAGACAAAAGTAGTAAGATTAACCAAAACTGCAATAATTAGTTAAGGGATACATAAAGAGAAGTAAAAAGTAACATCAAAAACATAAAATTTGTGGAGGGAGTAAAAATGTAGAGTTTTGGAATGTATTCAAATGTGAGTTGCTATCAACCTAAAATAGACTGTTATATACATAGTATGATATATGTGAGCATCATGGTCCCCACAAAGCAGCAACTTATAGTAAATACACAAAGGAAAATGAAAAAGGAGTGTAAACATAACACTAAAGAAAGCCATAAGACCACAAGAGAAGAGAGGAATAGAAGAAAGAAACAGAGAAAAATAAGTCTGGTAATAAAGCAAGAAAATTTTGAGCAAGAAGAATAATGAAGGGGAAAGTTGCCTCCCTGGATATAAAAATATAATAGAAGTCACTTCAAATCAAAATATCACGTTAATGTTTTAAGATAGGACAGACTGCAAACAAGCAATAGAAATACAAAAATAATTTTTAAAAGTTATAAAAAAGAAATACAAATGGAAAGCAGATGTGTTAAGGGCTCAAACTTCTAATAATAAATAATCCAACTTAGACATCAGAATATACTATTTTTCATCTATTAAGGGTAGAATTATTTGGCAGAAATTTTTAAATGATGAATTTTGGTGTTAGTATATTCACATATGATCACAGAAATAGTGATAGGAAATATGGGTGGAGAAACAAAGTAAGTTATTATACTTTTTTACTCTTAGACAAGAAGAAGTATGAGTTAGCATGTTAGTACTGGAGGGAATCCAGGAACAATCAAAAGTCTAAAAAATATTCATGACCTCTGACCCCATCATTTGAATTCCAGAAATACAAAAGAGATGCATGAAAACAATTATCTATAGGTATATTTATTGCATTATTTGTTTTTTTTTTTTTTTTAAGATTTATTTATTTACTTGAGGGAGAGAGAGAGAGCATGCATGAGCTGGGGGAGTGGAAGAGAAAGAGGGAGAGAGAGAATCTCAAGCAGACCCATGCTGAGCACAGAGCCTGACCTAGGGCTGGATCCCAGAACCCTGAGATCATGTCCTGAACCAAAACCAAGAGTTGGATGCTTAACCAACTGAGCCACTCACATTCTCCATATTATTACTAATTTTAAACAAAAACCAGAAATCCTCCTAATGGTTAATGATAAGGACTAATTAAACCATGATACACAGACACACACACACAAATGAGCAACTACCTTATAATCATCAATAGTACATTTAAAAGTATAAAAATGGGGGCGCCTGGGTGGCTCAGTGGGTTAAAGCCTCTGCCTTCGGCTCAGGTCATGATCTCAGGGTCCTGGGATCGAGTCCCGCGTCGGGCTCTCTGCTCAGCGGGGAGCCTGCTTCCTCCTCTCTCTCTGCCTGCCTCTCTGCCTACTTGTGATTTCTATCTGTCAAATAAATAAATCTTTAAAAAAAATAAATAAATAAAAGTATAAAAAATGTATATAAAGGTATATAAAATTGGGGGAACCTGGGTGGCTCAGTGGGTTAAAGCCTCTGCCTTCGGCTCAGGTCATGATCTCAGGGTCCTGGGATTGAGCCCTGCATCGGGCTCTCTGCTTGGTGGGGAGCCTGCTTCCTCCTCTCTCCCTCTCTGCCTGCCTCTCTGCCTACTTGTGATCTCTATCTGTCAAATAAATAAATAAATAAATCTTTTTAAAAAAAGTATATAAAATGGGGGAAGAAACAAAGTATAATGTAGGTGAGAACAAAACAGGATCTACAATCATATATATGGATAAATTAATAATAATAATAAATAAATTAAATAAATAATAAATGGAGTTGAAAGACACACCACACTGTTAATAATGGATATGTGTGGAAGATAGAAGTTCAGGCCATATAAAATGTTAGTCTTCATATTTTTTCATATTTTAAAAAGTACATAAAAAGCATGTATTATGGTTACACTTTTAGAAAATGAATGATATTATTTTAATAATATTTCATTTTTTAGGTAAAACTATTATTTTATGTATCCAAATCCAGAAACCAGTTAATTTTGAAGTCAGCTTTCCTGAATGCTGCTTTTGGTTAATATCATAATTTTACAAATTTCTGCTTAAGATATACCACTTGATAGTTGGAAGGAGCATTTTTGATGTTTTAACTGGCATTTCTTTGATATTAATAACATTAACCTTGGTTTCCTATAATTATTGGTCATTATTATTTCTATTAAATGTTTTAGTATACTAAAGTATGATTATTGTGCATCCTATTCTATTCAGTTCTTTGGCTCTTCTTGTGCCACTACCATATGCCATTATATATGATAATATATAATCATTATATATTTGATTATATATATAATATAATCAACATATATGACAATATATAATCATGATATAATACTTAATTTTATGATATGCTTTAATGGTTAATATTGCAAGGGCAAATTATTCTCCCTTAACCTTGCAGCTCTACCTTGCTCTTGTTTTGAAAATGTTCTCAGTTGTTGATTTCTTTGAGTGGTGCATTAGTATACAATAGGACCTATTTTCTGAGATAAACAGACTTTGACACTTAGGGTTAAGTATTTAGGCCCCACCTTTAAATATATATATATATTATATTTGAGTAGCTGAAATAAGTTCCACTGCTAAATAATTTTCAATTAAGAATTCAAACCTTCCTGTGTTACTGAACCAAAATGAATATCAGGTTCAAGAATTGTAAGCATGCAGGAAAAGAAATGAGCAGATCTAAAGACCACGGATGAGGCAACTGGGCGTAGTAGTTAAGTGTTCAACTCAGAAGTTGCTTTCTCCTTTTCGTGGTTATTGGACGGAGAAGAGTGAATAGAATACTGAACCTGAGTTGAGATATAAATACAATGGTTAGGTTGGTTTGTAAGAGTATATGTTAATCATGTATACTTCCCTTTTTTTTTTTTTTTTTTAAGTAGGCTCCACAGGGCTTACTTGAACTCATGACCTTGAGATCAAGATCTGAGCTGAGTTCAAGAGTTGTGCATTCAACTGACTGAGCCACTCAGGCACCTTAATCATGTATCCTTTTTATACATTTGCAGGGACAACTTCTCTTTTGACTTAGAATATTGGTTCTCAACCATTGGTGATTTGGGGCCCTAATGGTCATTTGGCAATATCTGGAGACATTGTGGTTTGTCACAGCTGGTGTGGGAGTTGGTGTGTGCTGAGGCACTAGTGCTTAGAGGCCAAAGATTCTCCTAAACATTCTAAAATGCACAGGACAGCTCTCGCCAACAATGAAATATTTGGTCCAGAGTGTCAATAATGCTGAGGTTAAGAAATCCTAGCCTAGAATGACCAAATAACTCTTTCTGGAAAAAAAATATTACTATGAAAGAAAAATTTCTCATATTTGAAGGCATTACTCAATCTATTATTGTAGCTATAAGCCTCTAATTGCACTGGCCATTTAATAATAAAAAAAATTTCCAGAAAACAAATACAAGTGCTTTTTGAATTATTGAGTTCTACTAGGATTCCAGAGACTAGTGTCCTTGCCCTCACCCACCTTGTTTCCATGTAGCTCTATGATGTGAAGTAAGTTTCTTCATGTTTCTGGGGAATCTTCATGTCCAAACCTGTAACATGATATGAAGATAGAGATAATTGATATAAAAGTAATTGAAACTGTGAAGTGCTATGCAGAAATATAAGATGTTATTGAATATGAAATTCTTCATATATGAACATATATGTTCACTATGACTAGCTGGTAGCCACCTTTCTTTGGTTCTGACCACAAAGTCACTTTCACAAAGGGCATTAGCCTTTCCACAAATTCGCTCTTTTCTCACAATAAATAAGAAAAAATAGCTCAATGAACAAAACAAAAACTATCTGCTAAATTTGAGGAATAATCCCCCATCCAGAATAATCCAGAACCATTTCCCTTACTTAAGAGGTTGTGGAGCATAAACAATGAATTTTGGAACACTGAAAAAAAAAAATAAAATTTAAGTTGCATGGTTAAAAAAAAAAGAGGTTGTGGAACTCTTTATTTATTTTTTTTTATAGATTTTTATTTATTTATTTGACAGACAGAGATCACAAGTAGGCAGAGAGGCAGGCAGACAGAGAGAGAGGAGGAAGCAGGCTCCTCGCTGAGCAGAGAGCCCGATGCGGGGCTCAATCCCAGGACCCTGGGATCATGACCTGAGCTGAAGGCAGAGGCTTTAACCCACTGAGCCAGTCAGGCACCCCTCTTTATTTATTTATTTTTAAGATCTATACTTTCTGGACTGGATGATATTATGAGCTGAGTTGTTGCCCCCAAATTCATCTGTTGAAGTCCTAACCCCTAGTACCTCAAACTGCATTAAGATATTTAAAAAGGTAACCAAATTAAAATGAGAGATTAGGGCACTGACAGATACAGAGGAAAAAACCACATGAAGACACAGTGAGAAGGTCACCATCTGCTAGGCGTGAAGAGAGGCCTCAGAAGAAACCAATTCTGCTGACGTCTTGATTTTAGACTTCCGGCTTCCAGAATTGTGAGAAAATAAATTTCTGTTTTTTTTTTTTTTAAACCACCTAGTCTGTGGTATTTTGCTATGGCAGCCCTAGGAAACTCATACAGATGGGCCATTCTAAATGTTTCTCCCTGGAAACCATAGCACGTAAAATATGCATCTGGTCTTCTGACTCCAAGATCCTGGGGTAATTTCAGCAAATAGAACTTGGCTCTGGAAATGGCTTTGTGCTTTCATTACCTGCCATTCTGGGGCTTTTCATGAAAGGCAGGGATAAGAGCCAAACCCACATAGACTCACATGGAATCAGGTTGAGGGGGCTGTTATAAATCTATCATTTCTAAGTTCCAGAGGAATTCTCCATCACTCCTTCTCTCCTGCAGCCTTGGAGAAGAACAAGGGCCTAGCCTTCTTGGGCAGCATCTGTCACTCCTGTGTGTGTGCTCAGCCTCAGGGCGGTGTGCCCTGCTTGTTTGTAAATGTCTAGCTAAAACCAAATGTGTTGGTCTGTTCATGATGGCACTGCAAAACGACGTCCCTAGGTTGCAAATGTTTTGTATCCAGCTCGCCTGTGTTTAGCAGATGAGACCTTAAAGCATTTTGTTACTCTCCTGGGATAATGGGTAATTTGACTCTGGGGCATCTTGAAAGCAAGATGCTTCTTCCTCTACTTCTGCATTCCCTTCCAAGATAGTCCTGGAAAGTTCTCAGACATGCTCTGTTCTTCGTACTTGTTTGTGTTAGAATGTGAGTCTAGGGCAGGGCTCAGGCTGGGGCTGGATTGCGTGAGTACAACTACAGATTTGCCATCTCCTGGCTTTATGACTTCAGGCACATTGTTCAACCTTGCTGTGCTTTAATCTCCCTACCCGTGAAAAAGAATAATCCTCGTACCTATCTCTTCTGGTAGTTGTAGGATTAAATGACTTAATGCGTATAAAGCCATTGGAACAGTACTTGGCACATAATAAGCATTCAATAAATGTAACCAATGGAGATAGAATATAATAACTGAGGGTTGTTCTTTTTTTTTAGTACCATTGAAGGAGAATGGACCTCACAAAATTTTTGCTGTGTAAATGCTGCAACATATCCGCTCCCTTAGACAGAATAAAAACAGCCCTAATGAGGCTTCTTATGTGTCAGGCATCATGCTGAATACTTTATATGCTTTATCTTATTTAAGCCTCATAACAGTCCCATGAGGTAAACACTATCAGGATAGGGTAGGTCAGGACAGGGTAGGTTATGCTATAGTAGCAACTAATACCAAAATCCCAGTGGCTAAATGGAACAAAGATTTTCTTGTTCACACTACATTTTCTTACTACATTTCTCCAGCAGATAAAGAGGAATATTTGGTTATCCCTATCATTCAGGAAGGTAGGCTGGTGGAGGATGATGCTTTCATCTCAGCACAAGCCTTTAGGGCCAGCCATGGTAAGGGTGAGAGCCAGGAGAATGGGATGCTAACTTTTCAGTACTTCAGCACTGGAATGACATATATCATTTCTGCTAGAATCAACCACAGAAAGTCAGGTGCCCATGTATAATATTGGTGGGGAGTGTGCCTGGAAGAAAAGGAGAGAGGCATCTCAGTGAGCACACACTGCTATTATTCTTGTTCTACACATGAGATGAGAAAACAGAGACACAGACATACAGGGAGAACACCATGTGAGGATAGAGACAAAGCCCCCAATGCCAAGGATTGCCAACAATACCAGGGGCTGGAAAAAGTCAAGGACACATGCTTCCCTGGAGCCTTCAGAAGGAACATGGCCCTGCTGAACATTGATTTTGGACTTCTGGTCTCCAGATTTGTGAGAGAATAAATATCTGTTGCTTAAAGCCACCCCATTTGTACTTTGTATAAGCAGCCCTAGGAAACTAATACAAAGAACATCCTACAAGAGTGTGTTGTTGTTGTTTTTTAAAGATTTTACTTATTTACTTGAGAGAGCATGTACAACAGAGCACAAGAGCATGAGCAGAGGGAGGGGCAGAGGGAGATGGAGAAGCAGGCCCCCCCCATTGAGCAGGGAGCCTGACATGGGGCTCGATCCCAGGACCCCAGGGATCATGACCTGAGCTGAAGGCAGTCGCTTAACGACTGAGCCACCCAGGCACCCCCAATAATGTGTTTTAGATCTTCATTTTCACATTGCCCACTTGGCTCACGGGACCTCTCTAACCAACCTGGAACTTCTCAGAGGCTATCTGCAAGAAGTTTTCTATGGGCCATGTTTTATTTTTTTGTCTCTGATGCCTCAGACAGTTTCTTACACTGAATAGGCACTCAGGAATGCTTGTCGAACGCATACAATAGGGTCATTTTTATTCTTTTGTTTTCCCAGCTTTGTAACAAGGCAGGTTGTTTATTTCAGGCTTTGGGAGATACTGAGAATTTAGAGTGCACATTTTATCCATTGGTTCTCCTTATGAGATGCTTGAGTACAGGTAACGGGCTCAGCTTCATATACAAAGCTTATTGCAGTTGGATCCATGCTGGTCTCTAGGTTGAGCTCTCAAAAAGCTGAAGTGAGATGGATTTTGGGGTTCCAGATATTTACCAGAGAGCACTGCTAAGAAAAAGGAGAGGAAGCAGTGTTGAAGAAAACAGTTTGAGCTGTGATGCAGGGCCGACATGGCCTCGGTTAACCTATCTTTTGGGGGCTTTGGGGGAGTTCTGTATATCAGAGTGTCCCCTGTTGGGCCAAAATCACCAAGCCTATAGACTCTGCAGGCTGCCTCAGGAGCAAAACCTTAGACAAACCACTCTCTGCAGCTGAGCCCACCCTGAAATGTGGACACCTGGAGTTCAGCGGCAAACTGCCCTCCCTGCAGGCAAAAAGCAAGACCTTCATTGAAGAGGAATGTATGTGGTGCCTCTACACCTCTTCTCTACTCTCTGAGTTCATCCCTGTTACCACCATCACTTCCAGAACCCTAGCCTTCCCCTACCACTCCACTTGCAGATCTTTAAAACCTCTTGGTTTCTATTTCTATGCCTTCACTTTACCCCACCCTGGGGTGCCACCCCTCTGTCTCTCCCAGAAAACTCAGTCTTCGTCTCCAGTACTCCAGATCTCATCTTTTTAGGAAGGCTTTGCTGACCTCATGTCTATTTCTTCTCTGTATTCAGTACCTGTACCTTGTACTCAGTACCTTGTACTCTGTATTCAGTACCTTCACCATCATTGCAATGCTTATTACACATGACCACATCAGCTCCTCACTGGACCCAGGATCACCCTGAAAAGGGACTTTGAACTCAAACTCTGTGGCACCTGTGCCTAGTCTGATGTCTGGCCCATCTAGGCAATTACTAAATATTGATGATGGTTGGCTGAAATATACAGAAGGAAGCAAAAGGAACCTTCTGATGTCAAGAGAGGGAATATTTGATTCGATCATAGTAGGACTCAAACTCGAATTAAGTATTATCCTCTTCCATTTGGCCTTAGACCAGCCAGATCCAGTGACCTATAAAATCTAGCTTTAACAGAACATCTTCTCAAGGAGCTGAGAACCCCAAGAGGAATGCTTCAAAGACCAACAAGGAAGATGTGTAACTTAGACAGGAGCAACTTACCCATGGGATGTATTGTGTAAACCAGACTCTAACTGCAGAGGGAAGTGTGCCCTAACGATTTGTCAATGGAACTGGCCCAGTCTTGAAGCTGCTAAAAGGTTCCAAAGGTAGTTACAGAGTTTAAAGAGCCCTGGATGGCCTAATAAACATCTTCTGTCTTTGTCTAACCAGTACGGATTTCTCCTTTATTGGAAACAGCCCTAGTTTTTCCTTTGGGAACTATCCTTTGCTCATTTGCATTCAATTAGGAGGAGACTATCAGTCAAGGACTCTCACCTCTCCCAAATACAATGAATAGTTTTGCAGAGGGCTTTGGGACTCAAGACCGGCTAGTCAAACCAGTGGGCATCAGTTCTGGGAAGGAGAAACTCTTGCTTTGCTAGTTGTTAGGATGATAGAAGGTAAGATTGGATCTGTTGGAGATCATCAGGATACCAGGCAGGTAGAGCTGCCTGGGATGAAGCCAATTCTAAGAACAGAGACAAAGGATGGAAAGAGAGAAGTTCTTGATATCATGAGAGCTAGATTTGCTTGAGTTTAGCACAATAATCAAATTTTTAATTAGTCAGCCAGTGAATCCCTGGGTTTGTTTTTTGTTGTTGTTGTTTCTTTGTTTTTTGTTTTCTGTTTTTGTTTTTCTTTTCTAAAGCTATTTTGAATTGGGTTCTTATTACTTGAAACTGAAAGTTTCCTCTTCATCAGGAACAATCTTGTCCTTTCACTTAAATTTTTAGATGGAAGAGTAGGAAACGCTGGTCTACTCTATCTTTGACTGAGTTCTGTACTTCAGACCAAAAATCCAAACCAATACAACTCTTTTATGTCATTTGTAAAGTGAATTTTATCCCTGGGAATGAAAAACTATATATATATATATAGTGTATACACACACACACACACACACACACACACACACACACACACACATATGGTATACAGTATATCAGGGTGCCTTGCATGGCCTTGTTACTGAGAGCATAGTTCCTTGGGGACAGATTGCTCAGAGTTTCAGCCTTTTCAGGATTGGACTGAATCATTCATTGGTTACATTGCTTAAGAAACAAATAGCAAAAACGTGGAGACATAGGAGCTGGCTTCATTTTGGGAGAGTTTTGCAATATGGTTAAAAAAGTCTAAGGTTGGTTCAATAGATAATAATAGTGTTTATAGTTACCACTTATTGGACGTTTACAACACATCAGACATGGTGCTGAACACTTCACATGAATTGTTTCCTTTAATTCTCGTAATAACCTTCTCATAATAACCTTATGCAGTTCATCCCCCTTTTGCAGATATGTAAACTGTGGTTCAGAAAGATAAATTCATGTGCCCCAAATTCCAGAGCTAATGAGTATCGGAGTCAGGATTTGAAATCAGTTTTGGAGACTGAGTCCTCGTACCACTTAAACTTCCTTTCCAGCAAGGGCAATGACCTAGTGACCTTGAGGACTCGTGAAGAACATCACTGCACACAGAAATGTTTGGTAAGGAGGCCCTGGATCCAGAAAGAACAGCTCAGAATCTTCTTCCATTATCCCAAACAAAGTAAAAAAAAAAAGCCTGGATGGTGTGATGACAAGAGGAGAGGCAAGGACAGATTTTGCAAAGGAACATTGCAGGATTTAGATACTGGGTGAACAAAAAAGAGAAAGAACAAAGAGTCAAGACATATCAGAGTTCACTTTAAACATGGGTATAAAATATCAGTGTCCAAAATAGTAGCTGTCAAGAGATTACTTGTAACATGTTCCAGGAATGCATTTAGTTTTCGTGGCAGAAAGCTGTGTCAAGTAAAGAACTCTTCACATACGCATTTATTGGAGGATCATTCATCTATTTAATGTATTTTTAAATTTTTAAAAGATCATTCGCCCCCACTGTGTCTGGGTGCATATATATAAGGGGGGAAAAATCAATGTTGAATTTTACAAATAGATGCCTGTCTCTGCCTTCACTTTATTATACTCATTAGGCAAATATCAAATAACATTATTGCGCAGAGCGGAGTTGTTTAGCAAGCTTGAGGAAAGTTCCAAGATGCTGGCCCTTTTGTTTTTTAGACACAAGTTCTTTATGCCAGCTTTTCTTCAGTTTCATGTTCACATTGACTCACCCACCCACCCAAACTGTGTTTATTATTTTTTAAGATTCATGTTGAAATAGATGAATAGGAGATATTGCAGATGGTTTTCCCCATGCCTACAGGCTGGAGTGAGGCTATAACAAGAAAATGTCCACTAAATATCAGGGGAAAAACAGCAGTCAGGCTCTGAGTGGCAATAAACCTGCAGTTGGTGGCCATAAAGACCGCTACAAAGCCTGACTTAACTTGGTTCACAGATCGGAGACCTGGTCAGCCCAAGTCACCGTCCTCAGCACTTGGGACATTGCACCTTCCTTATGATGCCGTCGGCATTGAGTACAGAGCATGCCAGACTCACCCTTACCTTTCTGTCTTAGAGGGATTCCAAACGGGGGAAGGAGCCCAGTTAAAGTAGTAAAAGGACCCCTGAACTGGAGATCAAAAGACTGAGATGGAATCCTACCTCTGTGAACTTGGATGGGTCATTTCCCTGTGCTGGGTTTCAGTTTCCTCATCCGTAAAATGAAAAGAAGGGACAAAGTGACTCTGACAGTTCCTCAGAGCTCACACATCAGACTTTACTCATATGGGACACGTCTAACACATAAGATAAAAAATAAGGACTTGTTGGGGACGTAACGTAACAAACGTAACTTAAAAATAAACATAAATAGTGACATGGGATGATTTGGGATGACATGCAGATAAACATTTTAAATTTTAAGTTACTCATCTCTCTTAATATGTATTAGAAAAGGTATGAATAGCACTTCAAACCTGTCATTACATTGTTCTTGCTTACAATGATGATACATTTGTTTAATGCAAAGAATTAGTTGATTAAAAAGTGTTTTGTAATAAAGAACTTGGCTGGCCTTTGTTTCTGGTTCCCTGGAGGTAACTTCTTAATCCTTGGAATCACCAAGTGATAGAAGTGTTTTTGTTTTTCTTTGTGGGTTTTTCAGAGTTTGTGCTACCGAATGGCTCATGATGGACACTTAGATAGTTTCAGGATAGGTGCCAGCCATGCTATAAAAACCAAAAACCAAACATGTGATTTAAAGATCAGAACTTTAAGCCAAGAGACCTCTGGGGAGGTTGTAGATTAAGTGTAGTCATGTGACCAGTGGAGTTGCTCATGCCTGTGCAATAAAACCCCGATAAAAACTGGAGACACAGGGACGCCTGGGTGGCTCAGTCGATTAAGCGGCTGCCTTCGGCTCAGGTCATGATCCCAGCGTCCTGGGATCACGTCCCACATCGGGCTCCTTGCTTGGCAGGGAGCCTGCTTCTCCCTCTGCCTCTGCCTGCCACTCTGTCTGCCTGTGCTCGCTCTCTCTCTCCCTCTCTCTCTGACAAATAAATAAATATTAAAAAAAAAAAAAAAACAAAAAACAACTGGAGACACAATGGGGCACGTGTGTGGCTCAGTCTGTTAAGTGTCTGCCTCTGGCTCAGGTCATGATACCAGGGTCCTGGACTTAAGCCCTACATGGGATTTTCTGCTCAGTGGGGAGTCTGCTTCTCCCTCTCCCACTCCTCCGATTGTGTTTTCTCTCTCTGTCAAATAAATAAATGAAATCTTAAAAAAGAAAAAAATAGAACAACTCAAGACACTGAGCTCCGGCTGAATTTCCCGATTGGTGATACACAGTAATGCACATCCTGAGAACATGGAAATTTTGTGTTTGGGATTCTCCTAGATCTTGTTCTATGTGTCTGTGCATTTAGCTGGTCCCAATTCTTTATAGTAGAACTGTGACCATAAGTAGAGAACTTTGCTGAGTTCTGTGAATCATTCTAGCACATGATCAACTTGAAGAGGAAGTGGGGACCCCTCAGTTTGTCTGGGAGCCCTGGAGCTTGTGGCTGGTGTTTGAAGGAGAGCAAGTCTTGTAGAAGATTTTTCCCTTAACTTTTGAAATTTGACCTAACTCTAGATAGTATCACAATTGCATGGCAAAGGGGCAATATTAAGTAAAAAATATTTATTTAATAATAAAATGGTACATTTGGGTATGGCCCAAATTCTGTACCTGGTATAAAAATGACCAAAGTTTGGAAAATTCTAGTGTAATGTTCTCTGCATTAACTCTTTAAAGCCTGTTATATCTTTTTTTTAAAAATAATTTACTACTCAGAAAAACACTATGAGGTTGATAGCTACTAAAATTTCCATTTTACAGATTAAGAAACTGAGGCCTAGAGAGGTTATATAGCGTCATGCCATAGGTAAGTGTCAGTGTTGGGATATGAACTTTGGCAATCTGTCTCTTGAAAGTCTTGTATTTAGTGTGTTTGTCATCACACTGGTAAAATAACCACGTTGTGAGGAGCCTGGGTCGCACAGTTGTTTAAGTGTCTGACTCTTCATTTTGGCTCAGGTCATGATCTTGGGGTAGTGAGACTGAGCCCTGCATTAGGCTCCATGCTCAGCAGTGAGTGGCTTGAAAGATTCTCTCTCTCTTCTCCCTGTGGCCTTCCCCCCCCTTTCTCTCTCTCTCTCTCAAATAAATAATAAAATATTTTTTTAAAAATCCAACTTATAGGATCACTAGGAAGATTAAATGCTGTATTGCATATAAAGCTCTTTGAAGACCTTTTAACACAGAATAAAGACTCAGTGTCAGTTTTGTTATTCCTGTTGTAATTAGGTATATATTTCTGTAATTAATAATATCAATCCATAAAATAAATTAGGGGAACACGTGATTTGGTCATATCTTATAACATTGTCTAGAATCAATTGAAAGCCATATATGTGCTTTGTTTTATATGGAAAAGGGGAATTTTCTGTCTGTCAGGTACAGAAGGAGCAGCGGCACTTGCATTGCAGACTTTTCCAGGCATAAAGCAATCGCTTTTCCAGGCAAGGAATATCATTAAGTCCACAAGTAAAGTCAGCATGACAATGAACCTGGATTTTACAAACTTTTCTTGGTATTATGTAATTCTAGGTCAGGCAGTAGAAGACAAAGAGAGGAGAAATTTTAGCTAACATAGCAAAGTGTGCCTTCTGAGATTCATTTAGGTGACTAAAGTGCCTTGTTAGAATGCTCTAGACTGGTAATTTATCTTTATTTGTCAGCTCCCTAGGGATGAGTTTTTATGAAGGACAAAAAGTAAGTAGGAAGCAAGAATAACTGCTGGTTTTTGACTGGTGACTGTCTTCCAGTTTGGGGATGATACACTCTAAAAGTTTTTTGTCAGAAGAAAGCTTAAATACTCCCCTAAAAGGTCAAATGTATAACTTAGCAGGAATTGGGAAACAGATTAATAGTTCACGTATTTTCTTTCACATGAACATATGATGATATTAACAATGTTGGCTGAGAAATAATACCTAGATATATCAATTTAAGAAAAAACACAATCTTAGAATGCAGGAGCTTTTGATGTAATATAGGGAGCATTTTAATAAGAATACTTTTTCTGGCTGCAGTATTCTGTGAGTCAGTTATAAGCTCTGGGAAAGAAGTGACTGCATGTCCATGGAGGGGGAAAAGCTTTATCTTTTACCCTGAAGGAAGAGCAAAGGGAGGGAGATCCTATCACCCTGGCAAATTCCTTGGCTCCATGGAGGAAGGGAAGAGTAAAGCAATATGCTTTCAGCACCTTAGGGGAAAATAAACAGATTCCACTCCAGAACCCAAAGGAAAGGGTAAATGGGTTGTTGTAAGCCAGTTTCCAGTGGACACAAATTACATGTGTTTTTCTTGCTTTCTACCTAGGCCTGATCAGTTGGCCATTTCAATGATTCCATTGGGGCAGCTATAACACTGGTCAGTGTGTTGTAAATTCTGTTTTTGATATGCTTAGAAAGGGGCTACTCTAATTGGGTTTGTTAAATGTTCCAATTGATAGAGGTTATCATATACATTATGGCAGGTGGCTGTTGTGGTACTCATTCATACATTCATCTGCCTAGCAAATGATTATTGAAGACTTTCCATGTAGTAGGCACAATCTTAAATACTGTGGATACATGATGCTTATGAAGATTACAAATGAGATCCTTGCTGTTTTGGAATTTCCTTTTTAGTGGGAGAAGACAACATGTAAAATAATAAATGAACACCATGATTTCAAAGTGCTTGGAGAAAGTGAACAGAAATTAGAAATTAGAAATCTGTAATTAGAAAGTGACTGTAGGAGGGTGGGGTGATTTAGACTGGGTGGTCAAGGAAGGTTTTTCTGAAGAGGTGCCATTATAGCTGAGACCCAAATGATAAGAAAGAACCAACACTGTAAAGGATCATAAATTGAGAGAACATCAAATGCAAAGGTCCTGAGGTTGAAGCAAGGTAGATGGGCTTACAGAACAGAAAGATGGGTAGGAGTGTTGTGAGTAAGGAAAGTAGGGTCAAAAGGTCAATATGGTAGTCAGGGGACAGATCATGTACAATCTTAAAATCCTGAGGTTTAAAAAGTCTGGGATTTCATTTTGTATGTGATGAGATGCCATTGAAGCAAAGGAGTGACATGATATGGTATCTATTTTAAAGCATACTTGTATAGTGTATGTATGCGGCGAGGTGTTTTGAAGAGTAGGCCTATCACTGCTTCTAAAAGTCCATGAGAACTGGGGAGAAGAAATGCCAGTATTTATTAAATGGAAGAAATGGAACCTGGAGTCAGGCCTGGCTCTGTCACTCATTTGCTGTGCTTAGTTGAGACCCTTCTCTCTCTGGGCCTCTGTCACATCATCTGAGACAGAAAAAAAATAATCTTTAATACTAGATTCTCTTCCAAGTGCCTCTGCACACCAATATTGTATGGTTCAGTAGTTTGTGACCCTTTAAAAGGAGTATAACTTCTAAGATTGAAATCACAAACTATAACCAACACCAAGCATGAATGATGGAAACCAACCAGGTGGAAGTAAACCCCTGGGCTGTCGTCAATCCCCATGGTCTGATGTGTTATCTCTTTGTTCGCATGAGCTCAGCGCATATTAACCACCTTTGTTTGGTGGCTCTTCATCAACCCCATTTTTTATTGTTATTTTTTGCATTTGCCACTTCTTGATACTCCTTGGGCCCAGCATTGCTCCTGACTGCACCTAGGCTGGGTAGCTTGAGGACCTCTAGCAAGAGAAAGCATGTCTAACAATCCTTCACTTCTGATTTCATTGGAATATATACCATTTTTTTTGAGTCTGGGTGTCTGCATTGTCACTGAGAAGTAGGACAAGTGGACATGAAGTGCACTGTGCTGTTCTCAGTATGTCTGCAATTTAGGATTGTTGCAAATCCAGAGCCAACTGAGAGACTTAACATTCCTGCCTAAACTCATGGCCTCTTCATGTAGCTATCAGAAGCCTAATTTAATAATAAGGTGGTACCCTAAAAGACATACATCATTAAACCTATTCCTCCCACCCCCACTCCCATAGAAAGAGATTTTTTTCCCCCTTATATTGACATTGTTATGGTTTATTTTAAATGCCCCATCTGGATTTCTTATTTAAGTGTTTAATTTTGAAATGCCTGTATTGTCATATTCCTTTTATAGCATGGAGTGATTGGGAAACTAAAACTAAAGAAATATTGAGATGTTTTAGAAAAGAGTGTGGGTAAATACACCCTATTGTTTATCAAGTATTATTCGAATATTTCTTGAGTGATAGCATGTGATTTTATCTCTAACCAAGACATTTAGGTAATTATCTCTGCTGCATGTGTTACTTTCAATTCTGTGTGACAAGTTGCCACAAATTTAGCAGCTTAAAACAATACCCATACTTCTTCCCTGTGTCAGAGTTGAGAAGTCCAAGTGGGCTCAGCTGGGCTCTCGGCTCAGGGTATCAGAAGGCTGAAATCAGGGTGCTGGCTGGGCTGAGTTCTTATATGCAGGCTATGGAGGAATACCCACTTCCAGCCTTGACTTGGGAAGGATGAAGTCTTGGAAGAATTCAGTTCCTGTGGTTGTAGCACTGAGATCCCTCATTCTTTGATGAAATTCTAGCTCTCAATTCCTAGAGGCAGCTTGCATTCTTTGCTCCATCTGCAAGGATGCACGTGTTGAATCATTCTTTTGCTTTGAATCTCTGACTTCCTTTTGTGCGACAAGACAGATAAAGCTCTGAGCTGGTCCCATGTGATTAGGTCGGGGATACCCAGATAATCTCCTATATTAAGTTTGACTATGTCATAAGATAGAACCTAATCATGGAAGTAAAATCCATGGGATTCTATCTTGGGGATTGTACATGTCATGTATTTCATGGAATGGGAAATCTAGGGGCATATCTTAGAACTCTGCCTACCACATTTGATTAACACAAATTTAGTTGTTTTTGTTTGTTTTGTTTTGTTTTGTTTTTAGTCTGAGTTACCCAAAACCAGGCTCAAATTTGGGTTCCAGTAATTTATTTGGGAGGTGGTCCTGGCTAGCCCAGTGAATGAGTGGGGGAGAGAGGAAAGTCCGTTAAGGAGTCCATTATTACTATAAGCAACAAGAGCTCATCTGGGGACCCTCTAAGAGAGTGTAGCACATCCCTTAATACTATTCACTCTTACCTACACCCTGCGTTGAAGTTTGCTGGGGCGAGGGGACATTGATATCCCAGTGTTTTTGGTTTATGCTATGTGTGGGCAAAACCTGGTTCAGAGCCCAGAGAGTGCTTGTGGCATGAAACTCAGGACAATGCTGGGGTGTAGGTTCACTGCAGGCAGTTACTAAGGGCTGCCTGCTAGCTTGGAACTTCACCGCTATCATCTTTTAGTTCCTCAGGTCAGCCCAGGGAGTGGGAATTATTGCTGCCATTTTGCACATTAGGAAACTGAGGCTTAGGTTAGGTGGTTTGTATAAAATTGCTCTAAAGTAGGTGATGGACTATATTTAACCTACGTTGTCCAACCGACTCATAGGCTACAAGGGGAGACCGAAGCCACAAGCCATCCCTGCTTCTGGAGTTACTCAGAGGCTCTTTAAATCTACTTCTCAAACAAATGGGGAATAAATAAGTGCTGATGAGATTTTGAATAAAGGTGATCAGAATGACAGTACATAATCCATGGACACAAAATGGAGAAGGTCCCCACTAATTCTCAAGGGGAAATACAGGGCTATCTCACATTTGTTTGCCTCCATTGTAGACTATTAGACCATACTTACTAATAAAATTTCACATGATGAATGTGCTTTAATTTTCTTGTTCAGGATGCCATTTTTTCCCCATCTACTTTTATGGTCCATAGAAGAGGTGTGACAGTGCTGGCATTTTGAGCTTCGGTTTTGGAGTCAGTCTTTACTGAATTTAAAGCTATGCTCTGCCTTTCTCTGTGTGTGTGATCTGAGATCTACACTAAGGTGGGGTGGGGGGCTCTTCTGTCCTCTGTGCCTTCTTCAAAGAATATGCTAAATCAGAAGGCATATTAGAAGGGTTTAGTATATGAAGTTCTCAGTATTTGGTAACTATTGTTATTATTACTCTCACTGACAGATGAAAAATTAATGTTCAGAGATAAGTGACTTGCCCAAGGCCATCTACTAGCTGGTGGTGGAATTAGCGCTAGAACCCAGATCTGGGTGAAACCTGTTCTCTCCTTGCTGCAAAGAAGATAAGAATTTTCCTTTCTCTTCTCTAAAATGTGGGATAACACCCAAGTAAATCATCTAGTACCTTTCAAGAGGCACTGTGGGCATCCCAGGACAGCCAATTCTCAGCTCCAGGTGCAGGGATCTGTAGGGATGCTACTATCTCCCTAGGGGACTACAACGAGGGCACAAGGCCTCAGTGTACTGTTCTAGAACTCAAAGAAAGGCATAGAAATTGTTTCCAGTTGGTGCTGCTAGGGAGATGACCACCTCGTTGGTGGTCCTGAATGTGTTTTAAGGCTGACTTCTCTACATTGCAGGCAGCATAGACATTTGATCTTGTGGTGGCAAATCCTGTCAGTTAATTTCTGTGTTAAGAATTACTTTTTTTTTTTTATTAAAGAGTTACTTTTGAACAAAAAGCCATGGATATTTTTCTTTGTTTACCTTAATATGCAAATTGAAATTCTAGATTTTTCTGTAAATAATTTCTGTTTAGCCTTTCCTTCACAAACCTTTAATTTAATCAACATGTATTGAATGCCTACCATCCACCAGGCACTACTGCAGGCTTTGGGGATACAGTAATAGGAAAAATATGCAGAGCTCCTGCCTTCATGGAGATTATATTGTAGTTGGGGAGGGGGAAATTGGCAATAGACAAAATTAAGTAAATTATATAATATGTCCAGAAAACAAGATAGGGAAAGTAGGATAGAGAGGGCTGGAAGTTTATATGACAATGCTCAGGGGAAGATGATCTGAGGAGGTGATATGTGGACTGAGGGCTGTAAGAAATGATATAGAGAATCATGCAGATACAAAGATAGAACGAAGTGTTAGTTTGAAGCACATTTGGTGTGTGATTTGAGGAGTAGGAAGGAGGTCAGTATGGCTTGGGCTGAATGAGATGAGATGTAGATGAGTAGTAGATGAGGTTCTAGAGAAATAATCAGGAGCCAGAGTATAGAGGGGCTGATGCACCATTGTGAGGACTTCAGTTTTAAAAGTGATGGCTCCCTCAAGCTGCCTTCATAGTGTGTCTGGCCTCATAGTTTTCTTCAAAAATATAAAACAGCATATCTAGAAGAAATATGGAATTAACGATGCTTAGATTTAATGATATTCAGATACCACAAAACAGGAGGTTCAAGTCTCAGTGCTAAGAATTGGAAGAGATATATTTGGGAAGATTCCTCTGCTACGCCATGGCACTTTAATAGTGGGATCCAGCTAAACTTGTGTTTTATTCTGGTCCTTTAAGTTTTAGAGGTGTTTTTTTTTTCTTTCAAATGTTTTGTTGTTTTGAGCTAAAAATCATTCTCTAAAGAGAAAATTTCAGAAAGGATCATCAAATGTACTAGCACAATTGTAACCCTCTAGATCAATCCCTTGCTTGGAAATTGGAGTTCAAATAATTAAAATCAATTGTTATGCTTTTTGCTACCACCATGATAGCATATTCCTGTCAAAGAGCTCCTGTGGCCTCTAGAGTAAGTTTGCTAATGGGATGTGGCCTATCTATAGCTAAAGCATTTTCAGCAAAAACCCATAAAGCTCCAATTACATGAACAATTCTTTAGAAAGTCCTTCATGGTGATTCTACTGAGCCACATTTCAAGAAGCAAAATTACATTATTAAGATGACCATTTGATTACTTTTGTCTGTATTTTTGTTTCTCTTCTTGCTGCTAAGGAAAAAAAATCTCCTCATTTCAGATCTACTTAGAATTTATTGCTTCTAAAAATTTCCTCTAAAATAGAGGATGTCAGGAGAGCTACAGGAGTCTTTGCAAGTAATAACGGAGTAGCTTACTGGGCTAACCAATAAACAAACATTAAGTAAGTGCACTTGAAAAAAATTACTGGAACAGTGGAGTAACTGTCAAAAATTGCATCAGAATCATCTATTGATTCTGTGATTGCTGTGCTCCACCCCCCGAGTTTTCAAATCAGCAGTAGGCCCACAGATTCACATTTTTCACAAGTTCCAGGTTGGGGGACCCATTTTAGGAATACTATTCTAGGGATCACATTATACATACAATGCTGCCTTAGGTCTTGGATCTTATTCCAATGGTTATTATTAGTTTTCATCTGAGAGAGTCTAGATATTACGGATTTAAGAATTTAGCTTAGTGTATACTCCATCGAACAAGTGTCTAAGACATAATTTTAAGTATAGCAGGCTTCAGAATTAATTCAGATGAGGTTCAAGTCTTTGAAAAGAACGTGATCAATTTTGGAGTGTTTCTTGATCAACTTTGGCTCTGTGAAAGAAAGTATTTCAAAACCCATTCTCCATATCAACTGGTTAACTTTTTGCTTTATACTTCTTCTGGATACACCATAGTTCTACTTATTCTGTTTTCCCACCTAAAATACCTCCCACATCGTACTCTGTCTAAACAAACCTGACCCAAGGCCTCAGTCAAATCCCAACTTTCTTATGAAACCTCCCATAATGCAGTTTCTCCTTCTTCTGAGAACCTATAGCTTTTACTACCCAGACAATTAATACAGGATGAGCCAGTGACCTGTTTTTACCCTGCATTACAAGATTAACCTTGTATAGTTATCTGAGTTTTTGCAGGAATATGTTTGACCTTCTCAACAGATTGTAAACCGAAATTGTGAGCAGAGATTGAGGCTACTACAGAGTTGACGCTTAATGTGTATTTATTTGAGTTTAACTGAAGGCACAAATCCTACCAAACTAAGTGTATACTATCTTAAATATAAGAAAAATAATTAATGTGAACTGAACACTTACTCTATAGAATTTGTATCATCTCACTAACTTTCTGTAATAATCATATGATGTTGATGCCATTATTATCCTTGTTATACCAATGAGAAAACAAAGAGTTAACCCAGTGAAGCGTCTCACAAAAGGTCACACATCCAAAAAGGATTGAGGTAAGATTGGAAGCCGGTCAAACCTCAGAGCCTGTACATTATTTTTCTCAGTATTAATACTGAACCATGATCCTTTTCCTACCCTCATTCTCAGCAGCTCATACCTTCAACTCTGTGGAGTTCACAGTATGAAGCTATTTTCTCTTCCCTCTGTCCCAAACTCATTTGAAACCACAAAAACCACATGAAAAATGGAGTCTGGCCACCTCCAATCTATGGATCCCAGAACTCTCCTTCTATAATGATTCACCATCAGGGGCTCTAGAAGCCACGGCAGCAATAAAGGACTCTAGTATTGATCTACTTTGAAATTATAGAGGAAAATAAATTACACTGAGCTTTTTTATTGGCATTGAGTGCTAGGTCCAGACAGAGTATAGAAAAAAAATTAGCTTTTAAGGTTTAATTCAAAAGTCCTTTGCAAACTATGGATGCAAGAAAATGAATCATCTTATATTAGGGGATAGAGAGATAATGATAATAAATGCCTTTTTGAAAGTTTTGGTTTCCAAGCATAAGTCCTTCCTTAATAGTACATCAGAGTTGATTAGAAGCTCTAAAAATCCCATTATGGCCCCAAGCTGATAACTCCTCTTTTCCCTTTTGTAGAAAGATTTGGTCTGATAATACCCAAATAATAGCTATTGATTGAATAAGATCCATTCTATGTACATATTAACAATTAGATATAGGATAATCATCTTATTATCTTTATTATTTAAGTAATGTATGAATCCAGCATTGTTTTAGACATTCAAAGAATACATATATATATACAGAAGAGGAAAGAGTGTTCCTTCAACATCCATCTCCCACTTGCTTTAGTCCACCCCTGTTCTGAGCTGTAGCCACAGCCAGTAAAGGAGTAGTCATCCTTTTTTCCCCTTGCTGCATGCATATATGCATATGTGCATGTAAAGGAACAAATACACTTTTTTCCATAAATAGGATCATACTATAAAATTTATTCTGGCTATGACCCTTTTCTTCATTTGAAATGTTGAGATGTTTCCATTTTTATTTGACATATGCCTCTTTTCCATCCTTTTTAAAGTTTTTAAAGTTAGTTTTAAATACTCTGGTACTATCCCACATTCGATTTCACATTGTTTTTATATATATCTGAGGTATTGGGGTTTTTTTGAAGTACAGTTGACACACAATGTTACATTAGTGTCAGGTGTATAACTTAGTGATTTGACAAGTTTATGCATTATGCTGTGTTTACCGTAAGTAGAGCCACTATTTGTCCCATTACATCACTATTACAATATCTTTTACTCTATTCCTTATGCTCTGCTTTTTATTCCCATGACTTACTCATTCCATAACTGGAGGCCTGTATCTCTCTCTCCCTTTCATTCATTTTATCCAAACCTCCCCTCGAGCTACCATCAGTTTGTTCTCTGTATTTATAGTTCTGATTCTGCTTTATTGTTTCTTTATTCTTTTTTTTTTTTTTTAAGATTCCATTTATGAGTGGAATCATAGGGTATTTGTCTTTCTCAGTCTGACTTGCTTCACTTAGTGTAATATCTACTAGGTCCATCCATGTTGCCACAATCTTACCCTTTTTTACGGCTGTGTAAATCTGTGTAACCCTTTTTTACACACACACACACACACACACACACACACAAACACACACACTCTCTCTCTCTCTCTCTCACCACATTTTCCATATCCATTTGTCTATTGATGGATACTTTAGTTGCTTCTATGTCTTGGCTATTGTAAATAATACTGCAATAAACAAAAATAACTTTTTGAGTTAGTATTTTCATGTCTCCCGGGTAAATACCTAAAATGGAATTATCATATCATATAGTACTTCTATTTTTAATTTCTTGAGGAAACTCCATACTGTTTTCCAGAGTGGCTGCACCAATTTACATTCGCACCAATAGTGCATGAGGATTCCTTTTTCTTCACATCCTTACCAACATGTCTTATTGATTTTAGTCTTTCTAACAGGTATGAGGTGATAGGTCATTGTGGTTTTGATTTCAATTTTCCTGATGATGAGTGATGTTGAGCATCTTTTCATGTATCTGTTGGCCATCTGTATCTGGATGTGGTTTTTATTCAGGTATGGTGAAGTTAACAGATCAGGAGACAGTTGCTGTTAAAAAGATGGTCTGTGACTCAATGGTTCCCAAGTGGAAGGAATATGCTATGCCATTACAGGACCGCATGGAGGAAGTGCTAGGGCTGGTCAGGAGCCACAGTGAGGGGAGAGAAATATAGTCTTTGTTGTGTTTTTGTTTTTGTTTTTTGTTTGTTTGTTGTTTTTTTTTTGTGTGTGAGAAGGAATGGATGAGGTATGGTAAGCAAACCAGACAAGTTTAGGATTGGATAGTTGGAATAATTTCAGGAGACTCTGTGATATAGGGGTGGTCCTTAATTGTCTGGCACCTGGCCCTGGAGTGATTTTGGGCAAAAAGAATGTTGGCTTGGTGTGTGAAAGTAAAATAAAGGAGATGATTAGGGGTATAGACTCTGGATTATTTGGTTTGGACATGAGAGTTAAGCTTGTAAGCAAGTTGTTTGTAGTCTCCAAAAACTAGCTAGCCCTTGGAAAAGTGGTTCCTCCCTGGTTCCACAAGGCCCCAAGATGTTAAGGCATCATAAGACATAGAAAATGAAAATGATTAATCTAAACAGTTCTCCATTTGCTGAACATTTTGCTTTTTCCAGTCTGTTATTGCTGTTCTTATTCTGCCTACTTCACAAAGTGTGAAGATCAAATAAGACAATGTATGGGCAAAGACTATCAATTAAAAAGTGATAAACATATGGAAGGATGCTAATATCACCTATGATACCCATTGTTGAATATTTCATAGCCGTAATGTTTTTTCCTATTATGTCTCTTCCTATACAATGATTAAGATATAAATGAAAGCTCATATTTAAGCAGTGTTAGCCAGGGTTGTGAAGAAACACAGCTTACATCCATCTTGTATAGTCCCCTCAGTGATGTTGTCTAGTAGCTCTTGTCCCCATTTTAAAGATGAACGCTTAGAGGCTATGAAAAAATAATGTTTCTAAGGTCTCTCAGTTCCCAAGGCAAACAGTTAGCTATTGTTTTAAACTTAGCTTTTTCTGGCCCTAGAATTCTTACTATGCATTTCTGACCCTATCTGGTTCTAATCCTTTGCCTCTTCTTTCTCTCATATGTAGTTGCTAATTCATCCCCATATATAAGGCAGCCCTGTCTTTGGCCCCTGAACTTGGAAACTGAAATAACACCAAACTAACCTGCCTGACAGAGGTTCTTATGAGATTTCACAGTGTCCTTGTCAAGGGCTGAGGTCACTGTGAACCCTGGTCTGTCCCAGGGATCCTACTGCCTGCCCAGAGAGTCTCCAGATGCAGATTGCTTCCTGGATTCCCTTTGGGGATTCCAGCCAAAGATTTCCCCACTGCCCCTAGAACCTCAGTTGTCTGCTGCTTGCTTATTCCATGACCCATTTTATGCTAAGTCCTTTTAATAGTCTGCAGTGCCTGCCAGGCTGGGTTTTTCCTCAGCATCTGCAGGAGCTTTGTGTGCCATTGTCACTCCCGTTCCAGGACCAGCCCTTGTAGCTGATCAGGCTGTGCTCAGTTGTGCCTCTAGTTGGGATCCTTTTAGTGCTCATTTTCCTCAGTTTCCCTCTACCTAAGAGTTCAGATAAAGCCCCTTGCTCTTAATTCTTGTTTTATTTATTTATTTTTATAAAGATTTTTATGTTTATTTAGAGAGAGAGCAGGGGTGGGGCAAGGGAGTGCGGAGGAGAAGTAGAGGTGAGGGAGAAAGAGAATCCTCTAGCAGATTCCCTGCTGTGCATGGAGCCCAACATGGGGCTCCATTTCACAACCCTGAGATCATGATCTGAGCCAAAACCAAGAGTCATTGCTTAATTGACTGTGCTACCCAGGCTCCCCAATTCTTGTTTTAAAATATCACTTACCTGATCCTGCTTTCTCTGGCATCCTTTTGTCTTCAGTGATATTGGGAAAATCACAATTATAATATCGATCGCCACCATTTATTGATCACCGACTATGATTTAGTGAGTAGATAAGGCACTTTACATGGGGCATCTCATTAGATCTCACAAGTTTTTTAGGTGAGTGTTATTAGCTCCATTTCTAGTAGGAAGGCACTGTACCTCAGAGAGGTCATCCAGTCCGTGCAAAGTCACACAGCTAGTGAGGGAAAGAAGATGATTGTCTTTAATCTTTACCTGACTCTAAAGACCTTATTCTTCCCATTATTTCCTCCCTCTTTGTAAGTAGGTACACAAAGTTCTGGTCATCATGGGCTTTTATGTCAGCACTTAATCCATCTGAGAGTTAAGTTGGATAATGGGGAGAGGATGATCACAAAACTAAAGCTAGCCTGCCAGGATCTGTTCTCTCAGGGCAAGTAGACCTTAATCTGCATTCTTACTCTCACTTTCAAGATGAACTCTGTCCATCCTGTGAATTAAAACTACATCTGGGCTATATGGAATGTTAAAGATGCTGCATGAGTAAAGCAGCTGGGGGTCCTCATCAGCACAAGAGAAAAAGAAAAAGCAGAATTGAGGTATAAAGACACTAAAGTGGATGTCACACAATTTGGATCCTAATCTTGACTCGGTCACCAACTCATACTTGAAATGTGGGGATTAGCCAGGAGGGCATCTCCTGTTGCAAATGCTGTTGTTTGGGTAGTACTGCCTGGAGTATGGTGGATTTTCATGCCATATCTGGGCTTAGTGGTTAATTTCTGGGTACAAGTGGTATGAGAGGAGCATAAATAAGTACCATGGATTTCCTTCCCGACAAACTATAAAATTTGAGCCCCAGCATTCAGAAACTAATGTTCTCTTCACTTCATCTCCTCACATAGGAGATTCCAGGACATGTCCCAGTTGAGAAATAGTATGAGTTTCTTGTATGCTGACCTGTTGTATGACTTCAAGAAAATAACATACAGGTTAGCTGCTTAGTGGTGCTGAATACTGCTAAAAGATCTGTTTAATATACATTAAAGGAGGAATTTTGCTTGAAAACATAAAGACTTGATATCCTTAAATCCTTAAAGTACAATCCATATTTTAATTTTCTTTGTCCTCAGTCATGCCAGCACCCTAGTAACCCTACACCACATAGACTGGAAAGAAAATCATCTTAATGGGAGAGCCTAAAGTGGTGGAGGTGTTAAGGGTTATTTTTTCCCCCGTTGTCAATATTAGCTGGAAGCTGAAACCCTAGAAAGTTTTTGCCTGGTCTTCCCTTTCCTTTTAGCCTTGTTTTTCTCCCAGCAAGCATTTGCCTTTGCCCAAACAGCTTTCCATTTTACGCAGATTCTTTCTGCTATAGGGAGGCAGTTTGCCCTCCATGACCATGCGTGACATAAGAAGCCCATGATATGGCAAAGCACAGGGGAATTGTTATATTCTCACTGGCTGTTGGGCACCCCAGAGACCCTATGTGACGCTAATGCAGCAGGAGCTGAATAGGGAAGCCAAACTGTAAGCTATATAGCCCTTAGTAACCTTCCATCTGAATCTGTGCCTTTTTTCATATATATGTTACTCTTCATCCCAGTCCCTTGCTCTGTGTTTTGCATCTGTAAATTTGTAGGCAAATGTTCCTTTCATGATAAGGAAACCACAAGTTAGCCCTAGCATCCCTTTGTGATCCTGGGTTGGCAATTTTATATTGGAATTCCCATTTTGGCCTTGTCCAAGACTCATACCCCCATTGCTATCACTGATGGTTATTTACTCTTTCCCTAACCAACCAGGGTGCTTGGGACCTTGAACCAGATGGAATCACATTCTTACATATTTGGTACCAGCAGAAGTAAGAGTTAACACCAAAGAACAGTTCTTTGTTGGACCCATCATAAGCAGTATGGAGGCTCTCACAGGTGATAAATGGATCTAGGCTTTTGGGACAATATCTACACATAAACTGCTCTTTTATCGCAGAATCAAGGTCACAGCATTGTAACACTTTGTGTCCTTAAGCCTCTAAAAAACTCCTTGCACTTCTATGTTGTTTGTTCATTGTCTCCCTTTTCTCTCCTTTGTCCCAATTTTTATTGTCAGATGTGATTTCTATGAGCCTTTGATTATGCCTACAAATTACTGAAACATTGTCCACTGTGTTCTTTCTATATCTGTTCTAAGGTTCACTACTGGATCCATTTTACAGTAAGAAATTGTAAGAAAGAATCACACATTTTTCTCTTTCCTGGACCCCACTCATCAACTTAAAAATTATCCCCTTTGTTACCTTCTTGCTATTCAGGGTTGGGTGTGACCTGAAAAGAGCCTGCAGTAGAGTCCAGAGCCGTCCTTCATGTCCTCTGTGGCCACTCATCTTCCTTTTCAAACATGTTTCCTCATCGGTTAAACGAGAGGATTAGCCTAGATAATCTCTAATTATCCAATAATCTCTTCCATGACATTCTGTGATTCTAGTTGATTCATACCTGAAATTTATTGAATTCTTAAATTTAAAAATTCTTCTAAATTCATAGATTCACCTAAATTTATTGGATGCTTAATGAGTGCTGATCATTGAGCTCAGTACTTTTCTTGTATGCAAATGAGATACATACAAACTGCACAACATCCCTAGATGATAATAATAATAATGGCAATAATAGCAGACATTTAAGAAATGTGTCCTCTGTGTCTGGCACTGTGTTAAGCTCTTTCTGTATATTATTTCATTAAACACCCACAATAATACTTTGCGGGTTTTATTTTCATGCCTACTTTACAGATAAAGAAACAGAAACTCAGGAAGATTTATATAGCTCATCAAAGATCATGCAGCCAGAAAGTGGGGGGTGGGGATTTGAATTCCAGACTCTTTTACTCCAGAAAATGAGATCTTTTCTGGGCTAAATGACTCTGGTAGTTACTTTCATAGTGAGTGCAAGGTTGGCCTTTGATTACCACTGCTAAATATATTTCAGGAGCATGAAGCAAATGGATCCTGAAAATATTAATAATTTCGCAAGGGAAAGAACAAGGCACAGAAAACTAAGGCAGTTGTGGGAAGAGCTAGCAGGAGAGGAAACTCAGCTCTAAGCAAGGGAAAAGCAAACCCAGGAGGAGGCTTTCCAAAAGCTTATGGAGACAAGAAGGGAATATTGAAATTAAAAAGATTATAAACCCTGTGGGTAATGGTGACCCTGAGCCACTCAGCAGGGATCCACGAGGACTGACATTTCACTGGTCCATGAAATCAAAAGACAATTAATGAATTTAGCCAGTCCTGTACCTTGGGAGGAGGTAACACAGTTCAAAGTTAGTTCACCGTAAAATACAATATAATTAGAACACTTCAAAATCAAATTTTGATACACACACACACACACACACCCTCTCCAAATAAAATATTGAATCAGGTATAGAAATAGGAGAGGCAATTAAGTTAATTCAGTGAACTGTTGAATGCCAACCATTCCTGAGTTGTTTAGAAGCCCATGTTGTCAGCTGAGGAATTTGGATTTAATCCCTTTACTCACTGTCTATATTTAACAAATTCTTAATGTGTCACATCTGTTACCTTGATATTTCCAACTTGAGAGATGCACACAAGAGGTGAATCACTCTAGGATTTTTGCAGTGGGGCCTAGGAGAGTTTTTAAACTTAAGATGCATGAAAATCACAGAAAACAATAGGTGAAAAATGCAACTTAATTTTATAGAAGGAGAGCACCTTTAAAGTTAACTCTCATACTACAGACAGACCATTTACTGAAAGTAGGAGCATTTCCCCATCTTTTGCCACAACCAATACCCACTTATAACGCTTATGTGTCAGTGACCTGGAGGTTACATGACTGTTTTCAGTGGGGTGTTCTAATAGCAATGCCTAGCCTTATTACATCTCTCCCTGAAGATATCAAATCCCTTCAATTTCTTGTTAATACCTTTTCTTGCAGGTATCCTCAAGGGAGAGAGATAAGAAAAGTACTAGTAAATGTGTATATTAATTGTGAATTAGATCCCACAGTTTTTTGGTTGTTTTTTTTTTCCCCTTTTATCCCACCATTCCTCCTGGACACTGATGACCAAACATGTGCTCATACCAAAAACCCAAGGAGTCCTCCTGAATTTTTCCCTCTCTCTTACCTCACACATCCAATCAAGCGACAAATCCTGTTGTTGACACTTGGAAGTATTTTGGAAGTGGGTGTAGCCACCATCCTTGCCTTCTGGATTGCTAAAATATCCTCTTTTACTCTTCTTGATTTCATTCTTTCTCCCTTCTAGTGTATTCTCCAAAGAGGAACCATATAAACATTAAATAACAACAACAACTCAACACATATAAAGTAACCCCTATGAGGTTATCAGCAGATTACACAGCAGAAACTGCAGGCCAGGAGAGAGTGGGATGATATATTTAAAGTGATGAAAGAAAACAAGAACAAAAACCAAAAACTGCCAACCAAGATTACTTTTGCTGGCAAAGGTTTCCTTCATAAATGAAGGAAAGATAATTATGTTCCCAGACAAACAGAAGCTGATGGAGTTAATCACCACTAGACCTGCCTTATGAGAAATGCTGAAAAAAGTTTTTCAAGCTGAAATAAGACATTAATAAGGAGCCTGAACACATATGAAGGTATAAAATTCACTTGTAAAGATAAGTATACAGTCAAATTCAGTATACTTGAATACTGTAGTGGTGGTAT
The DNA here is from genome assembly GCA_004024625.1 of Mellivora capensis. Taxonomy (NCBI): domain Eukaryota; kingdom Metazoa; phylum Chordata; class Mammalia; order Carnivora; family Mustelidae; genus Mellivora; species Mellivora capensis. The sequence goes on from PISX010005486.1 coordinate 63,903, forward strand.
ATAAATCACTTTATATATATATAGATAGATATATATAGATAGATATATATCTATATATATCTATCTATATATATATCTATTATAAGGGTTAAGACAAAAACATGGTTTCTCTGGGTGGCTCAGTTGGTTAAGCATCTGCCTTGGCTCAGGTCATGATCCCTGGGGCCCTGGGCTTGAGTCCTGTGTTGGGCTTCCTGCTCAGTGGAGTGTCTACTTATCCCTTGCCCTCTGTCTCCCCTCCCTCCACTCATACCTTTTCATTTGCTCTCTCTTAAATAAATAAAATATTTTAAAAAGACAAAATTATTAAAAATAAGTACAGCTACAATAATTTGTTAATAGAAACAAATATAAAAAATATGTTCTATGACAGTAAGACATAAAACACCCATAAAATGGGCTGGTAAAATTAGAGCTTTTGTATGCAATCAAAGCTAAGTTGTTATCAGCTTAAAATAGATTGTTATAAGTATAAGATGTTTTGTGTAGCCTTAGGGTAGCCACAAAACAATGATGTATAGTAGATACACAGAAGATGAAAAGAAAAGAAGCAAAGTATACCATTATGGAAAATCATGAAATCACAAAGGAAGACAGCAACAGAGGAAGAAAGAAACAAAAGAACCACAAAACAGCCAGAAAACAATTAACAAGAGGGCTAAATCTTTACCTTTAAATAATTACTTTAAATGTAAATAGATTAAATTCTCCAATGAAAAGACATAGATTGGATGAATTAAAGAAAAAAAAAAGACCGATATGTATGTGGCCTACAGGAGACTCACTTTAGATTTAAGGACACATATAGGTTGAAAGTGAAAGGATGGAAAAAGATATTCCATGCAAATAGAACCGAAAAGAGAGTAGGTAGGGATAGCTATGTTTATATCAGACAAAATCAACTTTAAGTCCAAAACTGTAGCAAGTGACAAAGATAATAATTAATATAGTGATAAATGCATCAATGAATCAGCAGAATATAGCAAGTATAAATATATGTGCACCCATCATCAGAGCACCTAAATATAGTAAGCAAATATTAATAGATCGGAAGGGGGAAATAACAATGCATAAATAGTAGGGGGCTTCAGTTCCCCACTTTCAACAATAAGGTAGATCATCCAATTTGGAGAATACACTAGAAGGGAGAAAGAATGAAATCAAGAAGAGTAAAAGAGGATATTTTAGCAATCCAGAAGGCAAGGATGGTGGCTACACTCACTTCCAAAATACTTCCAAGTGTCAACAACAGGATTTGTCGCTTGATTGGATGTGTGAGGTAAGAGAGAGGGAAAAATTCAGGAGGACTCCTTGGGTTTTTGGTATGAGCACATGTTTGGTCATCAGTGTCCAGGAGGAATGGTGGGATAAAAGGAAAACAAAAACAAAAACCAAAAAACTGTGGGATCTAATTCTACCAATTCTACTAATAAGGTAGAAATTTGAGAATGAACTATTAGAATTGAACTATAATTTAGACAAAATGGAAAGAAAATAGAAGGAAAGAAACAACAAAGATCAGAGGGCAGCAATAAATGAAATAGACACTAGAAAAACAATAAAGAGAGCAATAAAATTAAAAGCTCGATTTTTGAAAGGATAAGCAAAACTGACAAATCTTTAGCTAGACTAAGAAAAAAAGAAGATGAATTAAATCAGAGATGAAAAAGGAGACATTGCAATTGAGGAAGGAGAAATACAAAAGATTAGAACAAAATGAGGATAAAAATCATATGATCTTCTCAATAAGATGCAGAAAAAACATTTGACAGTATACAGCATCCTTTCATGATAAAAGATCTAAACAAGGAGAAAAGAAATGTACCTCAACATAATAAAGGTTATATATGACAAGTAGCTAACATACTCAATAGTGAGAACTTGAAAGCCTTTTTAGGATTTCTATTCAACATAGTGTTGCAAATATTTGTCAGGGCAATTAGATAGTAAAAAAGGAAACAAGAAAGAAGAGGTATCTAAATTGGAAAGGAGGAAATAAAACTGTATCTGTAGATGCCACAGTATTATATATAGAAAACCCCAAAGACTCCACCGAAAACTGTTAGAACTAATAAAAAATATTCAGTAAATTTTCAGTGTACAAAATACATACAAAGACCAGTTCCATCTCTATATACTGACAACAGATAATCTGAAGGGAAATTTAAAAAGCAATCTCTCTAACAAAAGGATATAACATGCAAATATTTATGCATCCAACATAGAAGGATACAACATGTAAATATTTATGCATCCAACATAGAAGCACCAAAATTATTAACAGACTTAGAGGGAGAAATGGACAGCAGTATAATAATAGTAGGGGACTTTAGTACCCCACTTAAACCAATAGATAGATGACCCACACAGAAAATCAATAAAAAATACTGCCCTCAAATGACACATTAGACCAAATGGACTTAACAGGTACTTAGAGAACATTCCATCCAAGGCAACAGAATATGCATTCTTCTCAATTGCATGTGGAACATTTTCTGAGATAGATTATATATTGGGCCACAAAACAAATCTTAATAAATGTAAGAGGATTGAAATTATATGAAGCATCTTTTTCTAATCATAATGAAACTAGAAATTAATTACATGAAGAAAACTTGACAATTAAAAAATTACATGGAGATTAAACAACATGCTAGTGAATATCTAATGGATCAAAGAAGAAATCATGAGAAATAAAAAAAAAACCTTGAGACAAATGAAAATGGAAATGGAACAACCAAAATTTATGGGATACAATGAGAGCAGTTCTAAAAGAGAGGTTAAAGCAATAAATGCCTATCTCAAGGAACAAGAGAAATGTCAAATAAGCAACCTAAGTACATACCTCAAGCAGGAAGAAAAAAAAAACAACAAATAAAACCCAAAGTTAGTAGAAAGAAAGATTAGAGAAGAAATAAGTGAAATAGAGACTTAAAAAAAAATAGATCAACAAAACTAGGAGATGGTTCTTTGAAAAGATAAAATTGACCAACATTTAGCCAGACTCACCAAGGAAAAAAAGGACTCAAATAAATATAATCAGAAATGAAAGAGATGTTACAACTGATACCACAGCAATACAAAGAATCATAAGAGACTGCTATGAAGAATTATACCAACAAATTGGACAAACTAGAAGAAATGGATAACTCCCTAGAATCATACAACCGGCCAAGACTGAATCATGATAAAATAGAAAATCTGAACAAACCGATTCATTACTAGTAAGGAAATTGAATCAGTCTTCAAAAACTTCCAGTGAACAAAACCCAGGACCGGATAGCTTTACTGGTGGATTTCACCAAACATTTAGAGAAGAATTAATACTAATCCTTCTCAAACTCTTCAAAAAGAAGAGGAAGGTCCTCTTTCAAACTAACTTCATGAGGCCAACATTACCCTGATAACAGACAGAGATACTACAAAAAAATCTACAGAACAATATCTGTGATGAACAGTAATGCAAATACCTTCAAAAATATTAGCAAACTGAATTCAATGATACATTAAAAGGGTCACACACTATGATCTAGTGGATTTTTTTCCAGTGATGCAAAGATGGTTCAACATCTGCAAATCAGTCAATGTGATATGCCACATTAACAAAAGAAAGGATAAAAATCATATGATTATCTCAATAAATGCAGAAAAAGCATTTGACAAAATTCAACATCTGTTTATAATAAAAACTCAACAAAGCAGGTTATAAACCCAATCCAACTCAACATAATAAAGGCCATGTATAAAAATCTCCTAGCTCACATCATTCTCAATGGTGAAAAGATGAAAGCTTTCCCTCTAAGATCAGGAACAAGACAAGGATGCCCACTCTCATCAGTTTTATTCAACATAATATTGGAAGTCTTAGCCATAGCAATTAGGCAAGAAAAAGGACTAAGAGGTATCCAAGTTAACAGGGGAAAAATATATAATTATATATATTAGATATTATATATTAGTAGATATAGTATCTAATATATGATAATATATAAAAAATATATATATATATCCCTAAAGACTCCATCAAAAAACTGTTAGAACTTAATAAACAAACTTAGTAAAGTTACAGAATACAACATCAATACACAAAAATCTATTTTGTTTCTATATACTAAAAACAATCAGAAAAATAAATTAAGAAAATGGGATGTCTATTTATAATGACATCCCAAAGAATAAAATACCCAAGAATCGATTTAACCAAGGAGATGAAAGATCTCTGAGACATTAATGAAAGAAAGTAAAGAAGATATAGATAATTCAAAAGATATCTGTGCTTGTGGATTGGAAGAATTAATATAAAATGTCCATACTACCAAAAACAAAATACAGATTCAATGTAATCTTTACCAAATTTTAATATCATTTTTCATAGGAATAAAACAATCCTAGAATGTGTATGGAACCACAGAAGACACTAAATAGCCAAAAGAATAGAGAAAAACAAAACAAAAACAAAAAATAAAAATAAAACACAAAAAAGAAAGCTGGAAGCATCACATGCCCTGATTTCAAACTATATCCCAAAGCTATAGTAATTAAAACAGTATGATTCTGGTGTACAAATAGCACATAGTTTAATGGGACAGAACAGACATCCCAGAAATAAACCCATGCACAAATTGTCTATTAATTTAAGACAAAGAAGCCAAAAATATACAAGTAAGGTTAGTCTCTTCAATAAAGGGTGTTAGGAAAATTGGACAGCCACATACAAAACAATGAAACTGGATCACATCTTACACATACACAAAAAAATAACTCAAGATAGATTAACTTGAATGTAAGACCTGAAATTATAAAACTTCTATAAGAAAACACAGACAGTATAGACATTTTAACAATGTTCATTTTTCTGACCCATAAGCATGGAATGGTCTTCCATCTTTTTTGTGTGTTCTTCAATTTCTTTCATGAGTGTTCTGTAGTTCCTTGAGTACAGATCCTTTACCTCTTTGGTTAGGTTTATTCCCAGGAATCTTACGGCTTTTGGTGCTATAGTAAATGGAATTGATTCTCTAATTTCCCTTTCTGTATTTTCATTGTTAGTGTATAAGAAAGCAACTGATTTCTGTACATTGATCTTGTATCCTGCCACATTACTGAATTGCTGAGTGAGTTCCAGCAGTTTGGGGGTGGAGTCTTTTGGGTTTTCCATACAAAGTATCATGTGATCTGCGAAGAGAGAGAATTTTATTTCTTCATTGCCTATTTGAATACCTTTTATTTCTCTTTGTTGTCTGATTGCTGTTGCTAGGACTTCCAATACTGTGATGAACAAGAGTGGTGAGAGTGGGCATCGTTGTCGTGTTCCTGATCTCAAAGGGAAGGCTGTCAGCTTTTTCCCATTGAGGATGATACTCGCTGTGGGTTTTTCGTAGATAGATTTTATGAAGTTGAGGAATGTTCCCTCTATCCCCATACTGTGAAATATTTTAATCAGGAACAGTAGATGGATTTTGTCAAATGCTTTTTCTGCATCAACTGAGAGGACCATGTGGTTCTTCTCTCTTCTGTTATTGATTTGTTCTATCACATTGATTGATTTGCAAATGTTGAACCACCCTTGCAACCCAGGGATAAATCCCACCTGGTCATAGTGGAAATCTTTTTAACGTACTGTTGGATCCTATTAGCTAGAATCTTGTTGAGAATCTTAGCATCCATATTCATCAGGTATATGGGTCTGAAATTCTTTTTGGTGAGGTCTTTGCCTGGTTTGGGGATCAGGGTAATGCTGGCTTCATAAAAAGAGTCTGGAAGTTTTCCTTCTGCTTCAATTTTTTGAAACAGCTTCAGGATAGGTATTATTTCTTCTTTGAAAGTTTGGTAGAATTCCCCAAGGAATCTGTCAGGTCCTGGGCTCTTGTTTTTTTAGGAGGTTTTTGATCACTGCTTCAATCTCGTTACTAGATATTGGTCTATTCAGGTTGTCAATTTCTTCCTGGTTCAGTTTTGGAAGTTTATAGTTTTCCAGGAATGCATCCATTTCATCTAGGTTGTTTAACTTATTGTCATATAACTGTTGATAATAACTTCTGATGGTTGTCTCTATTTCCTTGGTGTTAGTTGTGATCTCTCCCTTTTCATTCATAGTTTTATCAATTTTGGCCTTCTGTCTTTTCTTTTGGATTAGTTTGGCCAACGGTTTATCGATCTTATTGATTCTTTCAAAAAACCAGCTTCTAATTTCATTGATGCGTTCTACTGTATCTCTAGTTTCTATCTCATTGATCTCTGCTCTAATCTTGATTATTTCCCTTTTTGGGTGTGGAGTTGGCTTAATTTGTTGTTGATTCTCCAGTTCTTTAAGGTGTAAAGACAGTTGGTATATTCTGGATTTTTCAGTTTTTTTGAGGGAGGCTTGGATGGCTATGTATTACCCCCTTAGGATCACCCTTGCAGTATCCCATAGGTTTTGGACCGATGTGTCTTCATTCTCATTGGTTTCCATGAATTGTCTAAGTTCTTCTTTGATTTCCTGGTTGATCCAAGCATTCTTAAGCAAGGTGGTCTTTAGCTTCCAGGTGTTTGAATTCCTTCCCAACTTGATCTTGTGGTTGAGCTCCAGTTTCAAAGCATTGTGATCTGAGAATATGCAGGGTATAATTTCAATCTTTTGGTGTAGGTTGAGCCCTGATTTGTGACCCAGTATGTTATCTATTCTGGAGAAGGTTCCATGTGCACTCGAGAAGAATAAGCATTCTGTTGTTTTAGGGTGGGAAAAAAAAAAAAAAGAAAACACAGACAGTAAGCTGTTTGACCTAGATATTGACAATGATTTTTTGAATCTGATGCAAAAAGCAAGAAAAGCAAAAGCAAAAACAAACAAGTGGGACTACATGGAACTAAAGAGCTCCTACATAGTAAAGAAAACAACAGAATGAAAATGCATCCAGCAAATGGAAGAAAATATCTGTAAATCATATATCTGATAAGATGCTAACATCCAAAATATAGAAAGAACACATACAACACAATAGCAAAACAAAAAACAAATAAACAAAACACCTCAGAAAACAGTCTGATTTGAAAAATGGGTAGAGGATCTGAATAAACAGTTTTCCAAAGAAGACATACAGATGACTAACAGGTACATGAGAAGATGCTCAACACCAATAATCAGGAAATGCAAGTTAAAACCACAATGCATTATTACCTCATACCTGTTAGAAAGACTATTACTAAAAAGGCAAGACATAACAATTATTTGCAAGGATGTGGAGAGTAGGGGATCTTTTTACACTGTTAACAGGGATGTAAATTAGTATAGCCATTATGGAAAGAAATATGCAGTTTCCTCAAAAAAAATCCATATGATCTAACAATACTATTTCTGGGTATATATATCCAAAAGTAATGAAATCAGTCTCTCAAAGAATATCTGAACTCCCATATTTATTGCAGCATTATTTACAATAACCGACATAGGGAAACAACCTAAGTGTTCTTCAATAGATGAATGGATTAAGAAAAAGTGATACACACACTGAAACATCTGCTTCAGACACTAAGAATGAAATTCTCCATTTGGGAAAACATGGATGAGTATGGGTGGCATTATGGTAAGGGAAATAAGCCAGATAGGGAAAGACAAATACTGTATAATATTTGTGGTGTATGTGGAATTTTTTAAATAAGATTGAACTCATAGAAACAGTGAAACAGAGAGTCGAACGGTGGTTGCCAGCAGCTGGGGTTGGAGGTCATGGGGAGATGTTGGTCAAAGGATAAAAATTTCAGTTATAAATGAGTTAGGATCTAATAATGTACAGCCTGGTGACTGTAGTTAATAATACTCTATTGTCTTCTTGACATTGCTAAGAGAGTAGATCTAACTGTTCTCAGTAATAGTAATAATAATAATAATGTGAAGTGATAGGTTATATTAATTAACTTCATTTGGTAATGATTTTAATGATTACAATGGATATGTATATAAATCTTCACATTATAAACTAAGTATATACAATTTTATTTATCAATTATACCTTAATGAACCTTAATAAAAAGAAAAAGGAAAAATTCCTGGTGATTTACAATAATAAAACTACTCTTGAGAGTCGGCACATTTTCTATCTACCTACCATTACTTCAACTCAACAATTTTTATTTTCAGAGTCCTCTTTTTTTTGAGATTTTCTTTATCTATTCATGAGAGAGAGAGGGAGGCAAAGGGAGAAGCAGGCTCTCTGAGGAGCAGAGAGCTTGACATAGGACTCAATCCCAGGACCCTGGGATCATGACCTGAGCTGAAGGCAGACTCATAACTACCTGAGCCATCCAAGCACCCTATTTTCAGAGTCTTCTTAAAATCCTTTTTTTGGTCTGCAAAATTTTATGCAATACTCCCTGCTTCCTATTATACTGGGTTTCTCTCACTCCCCTCAATTTGCCCCCTTCTCTCTCTCTGCAGATAATTAATGCCTCCTGTCCTGATATCTTGAAAGCTTTTGGTTGACTTCCACTCCTTCAGATCTTAGCTCAACCATTAGCCTCAAGGAAACCTTTTCAGACCTACCATTGTGGCCGATTTCTTAGCTACGTACTCTCACAGAAGCTTGTCCTCCCATCACAGCCCTTTTCTACAGTTTCAGGTTTACTAATGCAAGTACTTCATGAATAAAGTGCTTTTGCTCACCACTGTGTCTTGAGCATCTGGCAGAACATGGCCCAATACTGAGAAGTGGAAGAAAAAGAAAAGAATGAGAGATGAGATTAGGAAAGTAATCTTTTCTTCCATTCCTCTAACCACTCTTCCTCCTGGATCTGAGTGGGAAAGAGGAGAAACAGGGGATAAGACCTTTCCAGTGGCATTTTGCAGTGTTATTATCTTCTGAGTGTAATTGCAAGGAATGTGAATCCAGCTTTAGCTGAAATATTCCAAAACAATACCTGTAGCCAAATTATAACTGATTTCTAAATGTGGCAACATTGTTGCCAACATGAAAAGGGCTGCCTGGAACAAAAGCACTGTGCCTGTATTCTGACAAATATGGGAAGTGGGTAAAACAGTAAGATTGGCCAGTGTGTGTGTTGGGTGTATGTGTGTGTGTGTGTGTATGTGAAGGTTATTATCAGGATATTGAGGCTTAGAAAGTTGAGTGTGTGGCTGGTGTCTTGGTCTTTCATGTCAATGAAGTTTGCTGGGTAGTTGTTTCATTTTCTGCTTGAGTTTAAAGAACACACACACACACAGGTTTATGCTTCTGTGTCTCAAAATGGGTATGGTATGCCACGGAAAGTATTTGCACTTATTTCTTTTTCTGTTAACTTGGGATATTAATGTTGCTGTGGGAATTGTTACCATGGTTGTTCCAGAAGCATTTGCAAATGTGTACATGTATTCCCCCTTGATATTTCTTTCATCTCTAAGATTAGCATCAGCACAAACAGTTGGAATAGTCAATATTACACATTTGAATAGAAAGTTGGGATGATACATGAAAGTCTGTGAAGGTTGTTTTTTTTTAATGTATTAAATTTTCAGTCCTAGAGGATATTTTAGAAAGCTAACAGAATATATGGAAAGATGTCACATTTTGTGAGCAAGAGCAAGTGTGGTCACCTTGACTAGAATATGAATTCTGTTTGGGAGAAGAAGCATCAAAAGGCAACTATAGGTATAATTCAAACTGACTTTAATATGACAACTTTGAGAAAGTCTGTTGATCTATGCTTGGAACTTTCTTCATCAGAACTTGAAGGCAGTTGCTTAAGAAAGCTATATTATCCCTCATGCTTCAGTTGGTCCTTGGAAAAAAATTATGAAAATATACATAATGAATAGATTAACTGCCTAACAATTGGGTTATATTGTCTCCCTAACTCAGTGGGGCCCAACTAATCTTTTAGGAAGCAAGTTCCTTAAATACATTGTTACACGAACTGGAAAATTAACTGGGGTGTTGACTGGAGAGATCTCATTTCCATGCTAAAACTTGCCAAGTAGAAATGAAAGAGGTGCCCAACTACACACTTTTCAAAATGTGTGTGCTGTTGCTGGATCTTTTAATGTAAATTATCTCTTCCAGGGAAAAAAGAAGAATTGAAAGAGTTCCTTAGTCATTTTTTTTTTTTAAAGTCAAAACATTAAATGAGATTGTATTTAGCTCAAATGACAACTTCTTAAATAGCTTGACATAATCTTCCTGGCCAAAAAAAATTCACTCAACATTTATCTTCCATAACAGCTTTATCTCTCTCTAATGTAACTCTTACTCGTCTAGAAAGAAAAAGGGTGGGAAATGTTGGCACATATACCTGAAAATCTCAGGAGTGATGGTTTAGGCACAGCTGGAGCCAGAGGGTTGAGAGATATGAGCTATATATACTCAGTCTTTTATGCTCTATCCCTCACTGTTTTCCTTGAATTGACAAATTGACACCTTTCTCAAGGCTCTCCTCACAGTGTAGCAAGATGACTAGGAGAAAATCTAGACTCTTGTTCTACCCTCTCAGCATCTTCTATCAGGTAGAGACCTCTCTCTTCCAATAACTCCTACAAAAGTCCTAGAATTTGACCTCAGCAGCCTGGTTTGGGTCACATGCCTATTTATGAACCAATAGCTATAGCCTAAGTGAACAGAAGTCTGATATTGTGCAGATCTGAGCCACATGCCATCCTTGAGAGTTGGGAGTGAGAGCCAACCACACAGAGTCCAAAAGTGGAAGAGTCATTTCCTAAAGGAGAGTTAAGGTGCACTTTCCAGAAGTAGAAATGGATACAGACCACACAGGAAAAAAAAAATGTCTGCTGTGGTAGTTTGCATTAATGATTCCTTCTTACATCCATTTCTCTAAGGAGAAGAGGATTCCTTGATTACATCCTTTGAATCTGTATTTGGCCATGTGGCTTGCTTTAGCAATGAGATTTGGCAGAAATGATAAAAGTGGAGATATGAAAAGGTACTTACAGATTGGGCCTGCCTCTTGCACCTGTGTCTGACGAGACTATCCGCTGGTTGTGGAGGAAGAATAGAGTCATGCCAAGCAGACAGAGCTTCGCCAGCTTGGTGGATAGCTCAGCTAAGCCTAGCGCAGAGCAGAGGCCTGATTTAATTCAAACACATGTGAATGGACCCCACCAAGATCAGCTGACCCATTTGTCACCTGTGAGGCATAATCAATGACCATTATTAAAGCCACTGTGTTTTAGAGTGGTTTGTTATGTAATACATCTGGTATACTGTTTGACACAAACAGAAACTACTATCATTATCATCACACTATCTTTCTCTTTCATAAATGTTTTAAGTTTTAGTTAGAGAAAGTCTGCCTGGGTATTAGTCAGGACTTCCCAGAGAAACAGAAACAACAGGATATATCTATAGGAAGAGATTTATTATGAAGAATGGCTTGTTTAAACTGAGAAATCCTATAATTTGCCATCTGTAACCTGGAGACCCAGGAATGCTGGTGATGTAATTCTAGTCCAAGTCCAAAGGCCTGAGAACCATAGTAGTGTGAATCCCAGTTCCCAAGGGAAGGAGAATACCAGTGTCCCATTTCAAGCAGGCAGGCAAGAAGCAAAAAGGGCAAATTCTTCCTTCCTCTACACTTTTATTCTATTCAAGCCTTCAATGGATTGGATAATGCCCAACCCTACTGGGGAGGACAATCTACTTAGTGCACTGATTCAAATGCTAATCTTATCCAAGAATACCCTTAAAGACACACCCAGAAATAATGTTTAATCTGGGCACCCCATGGCCTGGTCAAATTGAGACATGAAATTCACCATCACAACCTGTTTCTCCTTTCACTGGCTGATATTGGAGTTGAAAATCCTGACTGTAACAATCATTTTTCTCCACGTTTCTGTTAAAATATGCCAACCAGACCTGGCACTCTCTTAAACTGTTATTTTTCAAGTTCAGCCTGCTAGAGTGGTGGACATATTCATTTGGGGCAGAGAACACCTGCACAACTGTGCAAATCACACTGCAGCCGCTTCTCGCTTATTTTATACGCCTGGGCTTAATTTAGTGCAAATGAACTCTGAGACCAAGACTGTTATCCATGGCCAAAACAGCAAGTATTGCCACCAAAGTGGACTCTTTGGAAGGAACCAGGAAGGTCATCTAGCTTCTAGTCTATCACCCTATTGGAGTTTGATTCTCTTTTATATACCTCAGGGCAAAATTTGTACTACTGGGGGCACCTGGATGGTCTAGTCAATTAAGCCTCCGACTCTTGGTTTCAGCTCAGGTCATGATCTCAGTGTGATGGGATCCAGCCTTGCACAGGGCTCCAGCATGGAGTCTGCTTGTGAATCTCTCCTTTTCCTTCTCCCTCTCTCTCTGCCCCTCTCCCCTCTTAAATAAATAAATAAATAAATAAATAAATAAATAACTTTTTTTCTTTTTTAAAAAAAGTTCCTACCACTGTACTTGAGTACAGCCTCTTAAAGTAAAAAGTCTATTTTTTCATCAGGTCTGAGGACTGTGGATCATTTTTCTGTGCTCTGAGTCCAAATTGGCCTCCTTTATCATCCCTTCTTCTCCTGCAAAGAATTGTCAATATGGTTTGCAGAACTAGTGTGAGAACAGTTTTTAGCTATAGTGCAGTCATTCCATTAAAAACTTATTTCTGAGATCAACTATGCAGGAAAAGAATCAGGCTCAACTACCATTAGTTATTCTAATGTGATCAATGGCTTAAGCATGGGAAAATTATCAAATGAAATTACACTCAGGAAAAATCTCTAGATAGCTCCCTATGCTGAAATGCATGACTTCAGGATGGGTATTAAGCTCTAATGGTCCCTAATAGGAATATTTTCTCTTGCTTTGATTTTTAGTTCCTTTTCTTCTTTTTCAGCAATATGACACAGTGCATCCTTGGCTCCCTCGTGGGAAGGTAGGGAGTGGTGTTCATATGGATGTGTCTGTCCTTGGCACCAACCTCAAGAAGATGTGAATTCAGGTAGAAGAGAGGCAGGTAGAGAATTATTGTAGCACTGAACTTACAAGGAATGTTGAGAGAACTTTGAGCATTGTTAAAATGGGGGCTGTACTGAGGAACCCTTTCAGAATGTTCCATTGTAAAACTGCTGATCTCAGTGGTGGCCAGAGAGTCTCACCACCTCACCTGTGACGCTGTGATTCCAAGAGGCTGGTATCTTGTGCCAAAAAGCCTAGTTGGTCTGGAATTTTTGATGAACATGAACCCATCATTATCCATCTTTAGCAGCTCATACTGGGTCCATCTGTGCTTTTTAACAGCACACAGTTTGCAGTGTAGAAGATAGATGTGCTTAGTTCTAAGAGGCACTTAGTTCTTCATTTGGTGGACATTTTTTTTCTTCTGGTTGTTTTGTTTTTACTTTTGATTTTTCCCCACTAGGTCAGCCTTAAGCCAAATTGGAAAGTAGGGAATTAATGGTACTTTACATGTTTGTTGCGCTTTATAGGTATTAAAGTATTTCTGTATCTTTTACTTGATTTTCTTGGCTGTTCACAAACCAAAGCCGGCAAGGCTATGTTACTGCAGTTTGTAGAACTGGCTAAAGCCCAAAGAGGCTAAACGAGCTGCCCATTAACACAAAGTGAGGGAAATGAAAGTGGGAAATAGAACCCAGGTATTCATGTCCTGGTCCAGTGGTCTTTATACTTGGCTCCATCCTTAAGCTCTACTCTCCTTTTCTTTCTGGTTCTGAGCACTACCTACCTACTTAACCCTGATTGTACCATGTACTTGGTCACCGAGGCCAGTCTAGACTACTGGGGCAACTAGGCTCTGGATCTTTTCCTAAGCCTTTCTCTCATCATTAATTTGTCCAATGTATCATTTTTAAAGGACATCTTCTGTGCTAATGAATAATTTCAAAATATATGATATTTAAACAAATGATTCTAGAAATAGGCCAGCAGGGATAAAATAGTGTACAGACTCAAATGCCTCAGGGCCAGGAAGGAAGTGCTAATGAGTGGCATAGTTTTGCTACCAACACTAGAGAGTGGTAGGTACTGCAGCAAATTAGAGAGTTTGTTCTCTGTCTAAAGTTGGGTAGCTTCTACACACCTCCAGCTGACTGTGGCATGCAGGAATGCAGGGCTAATGCTGCCAGATCTTCCCACTTACTTTTTCCTCTATAGAACACGGGAAGTCCGGACTTCTGTATGTGACTTTTCTATACTTTAAAACATTGAGTAAGCCTCACAAAACACATTCAGGTGTGTAATTGGGCTGTTAGCTGGCCAATTTTTGTCCTCTGATCTGAGAGGCAGAGACGAAGGCCTGCTCCACTTGGCTACAAGGGACCTTCAGGAGAATAACAGGTGGTCTGGGCATCATTTTTTAAGAGGGATAGACCTCTTAGACCAACTAGAACATTTTTAGAGACAAAGGACAAAGGTGACCAGGAGAATTGAATACATACAAGGAAAGGTGAAAGAACTAGAGACATTTACTCTGGGTATAAGAGTATGATGAGTATCAAGTATGATGAGCTGCCTGTAGAAGATGGTAGAAAATTATTCTGCACAGTCCCAAGGGTTACTTCTCATGTTACACTACCCACCACATTTTAGATACTAGGCCTGCCTCTTCCTTCCCTCCATATTCTCTCCCCTTTTCTTAACCAGTCTTTATACTCTTAGAATATATGGATTTAATTTTTAAAATTTTAATGTACTAGGGCAAGGATGGGCAAATGTGCTTTATAAAGGGTGTTTTAGGCCTTTGAGCCACATAGGCTTCGTAGTTTGTATATTCTTGGTAGTTTTGTTTTTGTTCTAGCTTTTATAACTGTTTACTAACATAAAAATCTTGTTAACTCCTGATCCTTATAAAAAAAGATCAAAGGCTAGCTTTTATAGTTTGCTGACCCCTGGCCTAGATGGATTGAATAAACAGATGCGCGGGGATAGCCTTATTTCTCCTGAAACAGCAATTTCTATACTCTGTTACCACAAATACCAGTAGGTGTTATAAATAAAAGAATTCTGAGATCGAATAAATTTGGAAAGCATTGGGTTAAGCAAAAATTAAAAGGTTTTTGTTCTAGAGACTTGAACATGCTGATGTGAATTAAGTATTTCTAAGAAGGAGCATTTCCAAAATTGACCAGGGAACATTTTTCTTGAGGATTTTATCAACATCACCTAGGATGTTTGCTTAGGAAATACTCTCACCCAACAAAACAAAACAAAACAAAACAAAACAAAACAACAATAATAAGAGTTTTTGTTTCCTAATTCACCTTTTTTTAAAAGCCCACCAAAACAAAACAAAACAAAACAAAACAATAATAAGAGTTTTTGTTTCCTAATTCACCTTTTTTTTTTAAAGCCCACCAAAACAAAACAAAACAAAACAACAACAATAAGAGTTTTTGTTTCCTAATTCACCTTTTTTTAAAAAGCCACTTTGCCCGAGTTATGGAAAATATGTTTAGAATCTTTCATATTCTAGAAGGCATAAAAGGTACAATTAATATTCTTTGGAGAAAAGGGCAACCAGCTGAGTTGGAAAGAAGGCGAAATTGTTTGGCTTACTTTTCACCTAAGGGTGATTTCTGTGCAGTGAATTCCTACATGCTTTAAATTACTCTGTTACTGACCATTAATCAGTGGAGCCCACACAGCAATCCATAGTCAATTGCTTGACCATTTTGATTAAAAACAATTAGCAGAAACTTCATCTATTTGCAGCTAAATGCTAATTCCCTGAAGAAAAAAATATCCACTTAAAATGTGAAGCCTTGGCCCTAAGGTTTACAAGACAAAAAGAGGAAACACCTTGCCCATTTCCTATAAGAAAGAAGCTAGGCTAAGTGTGTGCTACAGAGGAGTCACCAGACTTGGCTCCTGTCCTGACACAAGTCAGGTGGCTAATCAGGGACAGCATATGAACAGTGACCTGGATACACTTTGAGCCATTTGCATTTGCAAATTGAGCATTTGAGCCCAGCCCTACCTCTTGACCACTGCCTGTCCTCAGATACCTTACTTAACTTACTTATTTCCAACTTACTCTTCTGTAAAATGGAGACAGGAAAACTTATCTTGCAGGCTGCTTTTATCATGTTTAGAGAGAGGGTACATAAAATAATTTGCCCATTATAGGCACTCCATTGCTAGTAGCTATGACAAGTGTCACAAGACAATACAAGAAATCCAGAAGGCAATAGAGCCTCGCTACAGTTGATCCCATCGACTTCTCATTTTCTGCCCCATTACTGTGAACACGAAGATTTTGGCCTCATGGCTGCAAGATGGCTGTTCATCTTGCAGGGCTTGCAACCCCTAGAGGGCTGCTCTCCCTCTAGGCACTGTGGCTGTTTTCCAAGCAAGATGAAAAGGAGTGCTTGAAGAGGAAGTAGTCCACATTGGCTGAGTTTGTCTACTTTTTCTCTGATATCCCACAGTTTTTTTTTTTTAAGATTTTATTTATTTATTTGACAGAGAGAGAGATCACAAGTAGACAGAGAGGCAGGCAGAGAGAGAGAGAGAGGGAAGCAGGCTCCCTGCTGAGCAGAGAGCCTGATGCAGGACTCGATCCCAGGACCCTGAGATCATGACCTGAGCCGAAGGCAACGGCTTAACCCACTGAGCCACCCAGGTGCCCTGATATCCCACAGTTTCTTGTGCTTATATCTTGTTGGTCAAAACTGGGTTGCAAAGTAAGTCTTAGCTGCAAGGGAATCTGGAGAGGAGAGTATTTTTAAAAGGCACATTGACACTTGAACAAAACTGAAAAATAAAGAAAATAATATAAGAAGACTCAAAAAGGGAAGACAAGACACAGGTAAAAAGCAGAATCTCTTCCAGAGATTTTACCCATAGTTGCAGGCCATCCTCTAAATATTGGTTAGGTGGTTCCAGTTTATATTCCAAGGCACAAAGAAGCCAACCAGGTTCTTTCTTCTTTGCCCCAAGAGAATAGAATAATGACAGGTCTCTACTCTTGGGCATTTATTACTTTGTTCTAGGTCCTTCTGTAAGTACTTTACATGTATTATCTCTTTTAATCCATCACACAGCCCCAGGAACTAGGTAGGTACTATTATTATCTTCCTTTTACAGAGGAGAACCCTGATGCACAGATTCAGTAACTTGATCCAGGCCAAACAGCTACTGAAAGGCAGAATTAAAATTATTTTCTAAGTTGTTTGGATTCACAGCCCATACCTTTAAGGACAATTCCAGTTTGCCTCATTAAAAACAAGTAATCTTATATTTATGGTCAACTCATTTTCAACAAAGAGGCAAAGGAAATTTAATTAG
This sequence comes from Mellivora capensis, assembly GCA_004024625.1. NCBI lineage: Eukaryota > Metazoa > Chordata > Mammalia > Carnivora > Mustelidae > Mellivora > Mellivora capensis. The sequence goes on from PISX010005486.1 coordinate 81,134, forward strand.
AAGAAATGATAGTCGTCGGGGCGCCTGGGTGGCTCAGTGGGTTAAAGCCTCTGCCTTCCGCTCAGGTCATGATCCCAGGGTCCTGGGATCGAGCCCCGCAGCAGCATCGGGCTCTTTGCTCGGCAGGAAGCCTGCTTCCCCTCTTCCCCTATCTCTGCCTGCCTCTCTGCCTACCTGTGATCTCTGTCAAATAGATAAATAAAATATTTTTAAAAAAAATAATAAATGAGAGTCTTCAACAAATAGTGTGGTACAATTCTGCACATGCAGAAATGAATTTAGACTCTTATCAGATATAAAAATTAAGTCAAAATGGATCAAACCTAAAGTAAGAGCTAAAACTCAAAACTTTTAGAAGAAAATCTTTGTGACTTTGGATTAGGCACAGACTAAAGTATGGCATCAAAAGCAGGACCTACAAAAAAAAATTGGTAAATCCAATTTTATAAAAATTAAAGACATATGCTTCAAAAGACACAGTTTTAAAAATGAAAAGATAAGCTACAGATCAGAAGAAAATATTTGGAAAGATTATATCTGAAAAAGGACTTGCATACAGAATATATTAAGAACTCTTAGAACTCAATGGTAAGACAAGCAACTTTATTAAAATTGGACAGAAGATTTGAATAGACATTTTGTTAAAGAAAAGATACAAATGAGTAATAAGCAGATGAAAAAGGTGTTCCACATCATTAGTTATTAGGGAAAAGCAAATTATCACCACAGTGAAATTCTACTTCTCATCCACTGAAGTGACTTTCTTTAAAAAGACAGGCAATAACATATATTGGTGAGGCTATGGAGAAGCTGGATTCCTTTACACTCCAGTAAAGTTAAATCCTACAGCCACTGTAGAAATCAGTTTCGTTGCTTAAAAAGGCAAACATATTCTTAATGTATGACATAGCAATTGGACACCTAGATAACTACCTTAAGGAAATGAAACTTATCTCCATACAAAGACTTGCACATAAGTGTTCATATCACCATTATTCATAATAGCCATGAAGTACAAACAAACCAAACACCTGGAACAGCTGATAAGGAGAATGTGCTATATCCATGCAATAGAATACTACTCAGCAATAAAAAGGAACTTAATCCTGATACATGTACAACATGAATGCACCTCAAAAAGAATAAGCCGAGTCAAAAAAGCCACATGTAAAATGCTACATGTTATATGATTTTATTTAGGCAAATGTCCAGAAAAGTTAAGTCTTTAGAAAGAAAGCAGATTCGTGGTTGCCCAGGCAGGGAGTGGGATTGCCTGCAAATGAGCACAAGGGATCTTTTCTGATGATGTTTGTATGACTTCAGATTTATCAAAGGTCATCAGATTATACACTTAAAATAGGTGAATTTTATGTTATATAAATTGTACACTAATAAAGCCGTTAAAATAAAAAGTAGTCTCAAAGGAATAGAGGTTATTTCCAGATATCCCTGTCTACTTTATTTTACTAAAGAATCTAGAGAAAAATGTATAAAATAGAGTAGTTCCTGTCAGAAGCCAGGCTCAATTTCAACGCCAAATTTTGAATTGCATTTTGTACCTACATACTAAGAGTATTTCATTGACTAAGCCTTTACTTTACTCAGGCTTCCAATGACACAAAACATATCTTCCAACTAAATAATTATTAGCCAATCCAAAAAAAATTACTATTGGCTTTATTCACCTTTTGCATCTTCTACAAATTCTTTTTCAGTGTGCGCTATGGAGTCCAATGTATCATGGAGTAGAGACCTTAGGGCTGGTTCTTGTGCTTATCAAAGTCCCTCTTTACTTACAATAGCTATTTTTGTCATGGTCACTTTTCCCCTTGTCATAAACATGTGTTAACTTACTTGTTTTATATAGGATCTACCACAGTATTCAAATATGCATTCAGGAAACTGATTGAATATAATTTAGAAAGATTTTCATGGTTGAAACGAATCATCAAACCATCAAAGTCTGACATTTCTGTGAAACTGAAGCTTCACCATCTCCCTTAGGTAAAAGTTGTATCACTTACAATTTTGAAATAAATTTGTGATGTTCCAATTGTGAAAAGCTTTATAGACCTACCTGACATCATTCTAAGGATGTAGCACTACTTTAAGTGCCTTTTCTTAATAATAAAAAAAATGACCTAATACCTGGAACTATTATTTCACTGTACACTAACTAACTAAAACTTAGAAATAAACTTCAGAAATAAAAACCTTGAAACTGTGCCTTTAAAAAAAATTGACCTGTGACATGTTTTCTCTAGACCCTTAATTTGTCTGAAAAGAATCATATTGCTTAAATAAGTCTCAAGTTCTGCCTTAATGACACAAACGAAGCTGAGACTTTTTCTTTTTATTTAGAGAGGCCTTGACTACATTGTTTTAAACCTTTGGAAACCATTTACATGGGTCCAGCAGTTTGTCCTCAAATCCCCGTCTCTCTTGAACTATGTTACAGCACCATGCAATGGCAGAGCTAGAAGGACAGCGGGAGACACACAGCTCAGTCCTCTCCCTTTGCAGATGGAGGAACTAATGCCCAGGGAGTGTCTGTAACTTAACTGGCTTCATCCAAAACCACACAGCCACTTGGTAGGTCCCTGACTTGTGCTTGTTTTGCCACAGTGTTCTCTTAAAGCATCACAGGATCTCAGAGCCTGGAGAGAACTTTGAGACAAAGTCCTCTGATCTCTTGACCTCATGGCTGGGCAGCTGACCACAAAGATGTGGAAGATTTCTGCAAGGTGGTCTCAGAGCTCTCTTCCACTTGGGTAGCACTCCTTTAGGATGTGGTGTTGGTGTTCTCAAGATTTCTAAATGTAGGGAACAATGTGAACATTTCAGTTTATTTTCTATATCTTGCCACTGTAGTGGGCTAAGAGAACAAAGTTTAGTGGAACTGTTTCAGACAATATAAATGACGATTTAGGGAGGACCATCTTGATGGTAAGAAGTGATTGAGCAGTAAACACATTTTATTTTTATTAGGAATATAATTTATAAATTAATTCACTTTAACATCTGTTTCAGGCTTATTTTAGAAAGTTCTCTTTTGTTTATGGAGTACTTTCACATTTATTGCCTTATCATATCATCCTAATAGCATCGTGGAGGTTGATATTGCTATTCTGCTTTAACAGATAAAAATGTAGAGTGCTAGAAACCATGGGCAGACTGCCCAAGGTCATACTATTAACTAAACAGAGGAGGGATCAGAGCCTTGATTTTTTCATTTCAGAACATATAGGCTCTTCCCAATCCATCTTATTACCTTTTGGATATTGTTGTCCTTTGGTTTTCTGTTTTCTGATAAAACTAACAGTTTATCACAGACTTTATCTACAACAGTACTTTGTGAAAATTTAATAAAATACAGGGGCTAACTGCTGTGACTGTTTTTTTTTTCTCTTTTAATTTTTTAAGTTCTACTTGTTGTGAGAAGAGTTTAACCTTAAATCACTTCTCTTCTGAAATACAGAGACTGGATAGAAGCATTTCTCAAAGAAAGTAAGATATTCATAAAGTTGAAATTGCAAAGCAAAGGAATTAGAAGTGACTATTCTTTTCGTATGTATTCACTTTATAAAAGGTTTACCAAAAGAATCCTATAAATAATGCACAAGTGTTCTTTATGCATTTCAGATATGATTCAGTTGACCGAAAAATTTAATCATTTTGCAATCAGTTTTTCTAAGAAGTTCATCTCCTGCTCTTTGCCGACTATCTCATTTCTTAAAGATTTCTTTTCTGTCACCTTTGAATGGTAAGAAGGCTCATTCTCTGTTTTCAAAATTATTGATGAATAATGGATTCCAAAGAGATCATGGGAAGTACTTAATATTGAACTTGAACATACAGCAACTGGAGCTAACTCCAAATTCCTAAGTGATGGAATGTTACCTACTCTCAGGTGTTGATGTTTCTTCTGTTCTCATGTTTGTAGCCCAAAAGGCAGGTTCATCTGGCTTTCAGGGTTGGTGAAGATTTAGGAACATCATTCATGAAGGGTGGAAGAACAACAAGGAGGTTCATGGCTCACAGTTGCACAGCACTCTTTGATTTATTAATTTATTTTTAGTGTGACAATAAAAGTAATTCTATTACAATTACATTTCTTGCCTGAGATGAAACAATACTGATTTTTCAATTCTTCAGATGAAGATATACTTCTTTTTTTTTTTTTTTTTTCTGGATAGTGGGGTAGGCATGGGGGTGGGGCTGGATATTTGTGAGTTGTTGAAAGAAAAGAGGTTGGTAGAGAACAGATGGCCTCCTCCACCATACATATTCATGAGTGTGTTTATTTCATTATGTCATCCCCTGGGAAACTCTACACTTCAGGTTTTATAAGTTTGTGTGGCCATCAAATTGAGCAGTCAGAAGCCCTCTGTCAAAAACTGTGTTGCTGCAAAATTTGAAGAAAAATATGTGAAAGCCTTAGCTTCACACTTTTGTCTTGACTTTTCATTGCTGAAACACCTGTTATTTTGAGATCTAAGACAAAAATGTCATTGAGCATAATAAATGTTAAGTGTTGATAGCCGAACTGACATGTTTCATTAATCAGATGGTGGTGTGTTATGTTTAGAGTATCATTAAGCACATTGTTTGCTAATTTCATAAGAAACATGAGATTAAAACATGTCTGCCTGTCTGTTTCCACATCTCCAAAGTTCATGCCAGGACATCCTCACATATAGATAGGAAATGGGTGATCTGATGGTTTGGAAGGTGTTCATTATTGAATTCCCTGTGTGTCTGATAATTGGCAGGAAACTACCTGTTATGTACTTCATCAACTCTTTTCTTCCAGACCAAGACACAGAGAAGACTGAGCAGTGTTTTTTTTCCCCCCTTTACATTATGGGCAAGCTCCTGGCTAGTGATTAATGGAGGCATCTCGAGAGCCTTTGCTTGAAATGATGTTATCACTGTCTTCATTTAACTACACATTCCCTTACCACAAATGAGAATAAAAACATTTCTGTCTTTTCTTATTGTTGCCTAGCCTTGAGAAACTGTTGGTGTATGACGATTTGTTTTACAGAGCTGTCAGGTTTATTGCTTGTACACTTCTCTGTCAGATGATATGATGTTGTCTGCTCCAAAAATCTATGCAGAAATAGAGGCATTCGTGAAGTCTACTCACTTGAATGGAGCAGTTCATTCATTTTCTGAAAATCCTTAAAATAATAATCATGATGGATTTAAAAGCAATAACAATATAATCTAACATTAATGAAGCAGTTACTGTGTGGCAGGCACTATACTAAGAATTTTACAGAAACTTTATGATGTTGATACTATTAGTCTTACATTTTATGGTCAAAGACACTGATATTTAAAGAAGATTGGTGTCTTTTATATATTGTATCAAGAAACATGAGAGTCTTTTTTTTACCCTCTTAGAAAAATTTTATTTTTTTAATTTAATTTTATTTTTTCAGTGTTCCAGGATTCATTGTTTATGCACCACACCCAGTGCTCCCTGCAATACATTACCTCCTTAACACCCACCACCAGGCTCAACCCCTCCCCTCCAAAACCCTCAGTTTGTTTATCAAAATCCACAGTCTAAGAAACATGAGAGTCTTTTAAGCAAAGTGTTATCCCATTTAATTCTTGTGATCTGTTACAAACAAGAGATCCAAGGATTATGAGAAGCTGAAAGGTCCCATGAAGCCCAGGTGTGAGTAGACTTTACTGCAAGAAAAGTCATGTGCAAATGAGTTACTGGGCATCAAAACCATGAAAAAGAAGAGAAAATTATTTTGCAGAGAAGAGAATAAAGTAGAAAATGGAGAAGTCAAGTGAGAGATAGAGGGGAGCAGAGAAGGTAGTTGGCTGGGTCTCTGATAGTTTCATAGCTCCAACCAGCTCTTCTCAGGACCTCCAGCTGTGATTTATTTAGGAGTATGATCTATATTCTAACAGTATCCTTCCCTTGACTTTAGGTGGCTTTGATAGGTTTCTATTCCTGAAAACCAAAAGTCTGGACTTGTAAATAATGGATCCAAGATTCATTTTTGGACCTAAACCAATCAATGCTTACTCTAAGTCATTCTCTGTTTAGTGGTCTCCCACACTGGAAAAAGAAAGGCCCATTAAACATGACCATAGGGCCACATGTCTCTTCAGAATTATCAAACTGGGAAAACGAAACAAATATATAAAGGAGGAAGCTGTGTAGACAATGTCTTCTGGTAGGATGGCAATAGATAGATAATGCTTGTCTAAGACTACCTTTATTAAAAAACATTTTGTTGTCTTTAAAAAGGTAATTTTTGAATTTAAATTTTTATTTTATTTAAGTTTTTAGAGGGGGGAGGGGCAAAAGGAGAGGGAGAGAATCTTAAGCAGGCCCCACACCCAGTGTGGAGCCTGAGACGGGGCTCAATCTCACAGTCCTGAGATCATGACCTGATCTAAAACCAAGAGTTAGACACTTAACCAACTGAGCCACCCAAGTGTCCCCATTCATACTTTCTTCTTATCAATTGTACATTATATCATGGACAACATGACATAAGAATACACAAAGATTTGCCTCATTCATATTCAGGGCTACATGGCATGGATAGCCATGGAATGGATACACCAGTTCTCTATCAATGAGCTTTTGATTATCTCCAAATTTCTTCTATTATGTATCATACTTCAATGAATAGAAATAATTCTCTTTAAAGTGCCTCATTTACTTATTTTAGGCCATATTTCAGAAACAGTGTTGGAAGAATTAAAAGTATATAGGTCCACCCTTATAATCCTAAGGGATATGTAAGTATAATACATATTTACAGCTCAAGTATCACCTAAAAACCAGTTAGGATGACATATATTAAGGTCCCATGATGCTAGCCATTAATCAAATTCCTCTAGGTTTCAGTGTGATTCAGGGGAGGAAAGGGTGAGTATTACTGCAATTCCTTTGTCTAAGAAAAGATTTTAAAACATTAAAAAATAGCAGTGACTAACAACTGACTCTGGGTGGGGGAGATGTGAGATTGCTCTCTGAATAATTTACCCCTGACTCCTTAGAAAACCAACTGGTGAGCAAGCATTTATTGATCACCCATGAAGTACCCAGAACAGATACAGGGAAAGACCTAGGATTTTTTTCTTATATTTCAAGTGGAACTCAGAGTCTGTGAGCATGTAAAGCAGGAAGAGATGAATGGGCCTACAGTAATCAGATGATGTTGCTGATATTTTAGACTTTTTATGTAAGATTTCAAAAACAGGTAGATATATAAAGCACAGGACATATAACAATATTGATACTGTATAGAGAAGTTCTGGTAATGTTTTATGATATATGAGGATTTTTCTTACTTGGGATAGAAAACAGATCTAACCAAAAGTTGTGTGTTTTATGACAATTTACTGCCTTCCAAAGTCATGGTAGGTAAGAAAATCTTAAAAATTAGTGAAACAATATATATGTAATAGCCAGCCATCTCCATAGTTCTTTATTAAGAGCCAAATAGGTGAAAACTCCAAGTTTAACACATTAGAGGTCGTCAAGACTAAAAATACACAGTCCCTAGGCAAAAGGAACCGAAAGTTAATGTTGTATAATAGAGTACACACATATTTTTAGCTTAGAAAAGCAAAAATTATAATTAAAGATTAATTCATTTCCATGTTTTGGTCAATTCCTCTTTATTTTAAAAATTCTTTTAAAAGATTATTTATTTATTTGAGAGAGAGAGAGAGAATGGGAGAGGGATTCTGGCTTTCTTTAAAAGGTAACTTAAAAATAAAAATAAATAGTCTCTTCAACAAGTGGTGTTGGGAAACTGGACCACTGTCGTGCACTACACACAAAAATAAACTCAAAATGGATGAAAGACCTAAATGTGAAACAGGAATTCATCAAAATCTTAGATGAGAACACAAGCAGCAAACTCTTTGATGTTGGCCACAGCAACTTCTTGCTAGACACATCTCCAAAGGCAAGGGAAACAAAGCAAAAATGAATTATTGGGACTTCATCAAGATAAAAAGCATTTGTACAGCAAAGGAAACAGTCAACAAAACTAAAAGACAACCTATGGAATGGGAGAAGATATTTGCAAATCTTATCAGATTAAGGGCTAATATCCAAAGTCTGTAAAGAACTTGTCAAACTCAACACCCCCAAAAAACCAAAAGGTCCAGTCAAGAAATGGGCACAAAACATGAATAGACATTTTTCCAAAGAAGACATACAAATGGCCAATGGACACATGAAAAAATTCTCAACATCACTCGGAATCAGGGAAATACAAATCAAAACCACAATGAGATACCACTTTATACCTGTCAGAATGTATAATAGGCCCAATGCAGGAAATAACAGATGTTGGTTAGGATGTGGAGAAAGGGGAACCCTCTTATACTATTGGTGGGAATGTAAACTGGTACAGACACTGTGAAAAACAGTGTGGAGTTTCCTCAGAAAGTTAAAAATAGAGCTACCCTACAACCCATCAATTACATTACTGGGTATTTACCCTAAAGATACAAACGTAGTGATCCAAAGGGGCACCTGCACCCCCATGTTTATAGCAGCAATGTCCACAATAGCCAAACTATGGAAAGAGCCCAGATGCCCATCAATAGATGAATGGATAAAGAAGAGGTGGTATATATACACAGTGGAATAATACCCAACCATCAATAAGAATGAAATCTTGTCATTTGCAAAGATGTGGATGGAACTAGAGGGTATTATGTTAGGTGAAATAAGTCAGAGAAAGATAAATGCCATATGATTTTACTCATATGTGGAATTTAAGAAACAAAATAGATGGACATAGGGGAAGGGAAGGAAAAATAAAATAAGATAAAAACAGAGAGGGAGACAAACCATAAGAGACTCATAATCATAAGAAACAAACTGTGGGTTGCTGGAGTGGAGGTGGGTGGGGGTAAGGGATAACTGGGTGATGGGCATAAAAAGGGCACTTGATGTAATGAGCACTGGGTGTTATATCCACTGATGAATCACTAAATTCTGCCTCTGAAACTAATAATTTCAGAATAGGTTAACTAAGTTGAATTTAAATAAAGAATTAAAAAAATAAAGAAATAAAAAATAACAGGAGAAAAGGGTTAGGTTTCACCATTTGGATTAACTGATAAAGTATTTCATTTAATTAAACGAGTTCATTCTATTATTATTATCATCATCGTCATTATTATTATTATTACCATTAGGGAAAAGCAACAGAATATATTGTTCCAAAGGGTATTTAAGGGTGTTTATATCCAAAGGGTATTGAAGACCTTAAGGGCTTTCATTTTGAGTAATGAGAAGCATAATTTACAGAGCACTGTATTTAATGAAAAGAAGTAATTGCCATAAGAGAAATTGTTATTTGCCTGTTTGTAATCAACCAGTTTTTTACTTTATAGCCCACACAGAAAGATTAGTTGAGAAAATCACAATAATATATAAAGCTGCCCTTTCAGAAAATTAATTTTCAAGACCACGCAATAGACAAAGATTAAAATGAATTGAAGAGGGACCTGAAAAAAATTTTCACAACATTTTGGACTCCTCCCAATTAGGACAAAGTCCTCATTGCTTATTCTGAACAAGGAAGCCCATTAATTTGTGCCATGCAAGTAGAATATAAAACATTAATTTCCTTTGGGTTTTGGAATTTCATAAAAAGCCAAAAATTTTTTATTAATTGTCTCATCCTGAGACATAAGTAAGTATTACCAAGTTTACTCTCTCAGTAATTTGGAAGTGGAAGCAGCATGTTAAATTGCTTAGTTCTATTCCTATTTTCCACTTTGCCTCTGACTTAAGTAGGTGGTCAGTGTTTGCATTCAAGACCTGGGATCCTGTAGCTTAAGACCTCGTGATTTTAAAAATAGTAGCATCATGTCTCCAGGTGGTATAAGGAGGAATGAAAAGACTGCATAGGTCTGTGCTCAGTGTACCCAGTTTCATACTTTGGAGAAAGGAGAGGGAGAACTGGTTTCTTTCCAAAAAGCCCATATGCAGAGGGAGTGCAGGAATGTGGTACAGACTCAAACTTAACTGTGCCCCTATGGTGCAGGCATTTGGCTTGGAGAGAAGAGAGTGTAGGAAAACTCAAGACACAAGCTCTGAGGTTGGGGCTAGGTCGTGATGCACAAGGCAAGGCTTAGTCTCACCCTGACTTCACATTAGGTACTACATTGGAGAACACCTATTTTGTAAGGGAACAGGGTACCAGGAGAACCCTCTGGGCATTATGAGTATGAAGTAACAGACCTGAGAACAGATTGTGTTTTTTCTTTTGATATCTGCATTTGTTTTGGGGCTATTTAGATACTAACTAAACCTTTTTTTATATATAAAGAGGTATTTTATAATAAAACAAGTCATGTGTGCAAAAGTGAGGAAGTCTTCAAGAAACTAAAGGTGATTTTTGTTGTTTGTTTGTTTCATGGGGAAAATGATGGCCATACAGTAAAGAATTTCCTTTACAATATGAACTCTGTTACGCTGAAAAGAAATAAAAAAAAATAAATAAATAAAATTAAAAAAAAAAAAAAGAATTTCCTTTACATATTAGCAGATGTCAGGAGTGAACCAATCTCAGACCTGAGTATCATTTTTCTATTACTACTATATTGAAATAGTCATATACATAACATATAGTATATTAAGGTGATAGAGTGGTTAGGCACACGCTACGGAGTCAGCAATGTGGATTTGATTCTCAGCTTGACACTTTTTAATTATAGAACCATGGACAAGTTACTCAATTTCTTTTTTTTTTAAAGATTTTATTTATTTATTTGACAGACAGAGATTACAAGTAAGCAGAGAAGCAGGCAGAGAGAGAGGAGGAAGCAGGCTCCCCACTGAGCAGGGAACCTGATGTGGGACTCGATCCCAGGACCCTGAGATCATAACCTGAGCCGAAGGCAGAGGCTTTAACCCACTGAGCCACCCAGGCGCCCCATTTCTTAAGCTTCAGTTTTATCACCTGTAAAATGAGAATAATCTTTTGTACTTCACAGGTAAAGATGAAATAAGATGGGAGTTGTCCAACACTCAAGAAATTCTACCTGTTATTAATGCTGTCAGTAGACTTGGTGTCTAGTGAAGCAGAATTTCTAATTATTTACAATTATTAGTGACAAAACAGAAAACTGTCTTGACTATCATAAGTAAGGAAAGAGACAGGTTATCTATTTTTTCATACATTGTTGGAACATATTTTGTACGTCTGGAAACTAATTCTTTTGGAATCAAGAAATAGGATGGTTTTTAACCATGTTCCCTCCAGTCAGTTGAGGAGTAATCAACCCTTCTGACCCACAAGGACAATCTGGCTCTAGGAAATGATGGAAAAATAACCATGTATTTAACCAACAACAAATAACAAACGCACAGAACTTAGAACAGTGCCAGATATGGAGGAAGCACTAAAGAAATGTTTGTTCCTTTTCTTTCTTTATTCTCATTTCATTTCATATTCCTTCTATTCCTGTCTGGGAAGTATTTACTCACAGCTAGATCCTTACTGGATTGTAAACCCCATCTTACCATGCCTTATTAGTCATACAATCTCGCATTCCTAACCTCATAGCATGGAGCTTACATGCAACAGGTGCTCAATACATGTTAAAAATATCATTGAAATTAAGTACAGTATTGTTAAGATTGAAGGATTACTTCCTTTGTTAAGTTTTATATTTCATTAAAAGGAGTTAAGTCACTTGTCTGAGAAAGACTACCTGAGGAGAGTCGTCAGGGGTGGCCTAATTTGCAGGAACTTGCAAAACTTGAGAGATTGACTTCGCATGTTAGGCTACTGGATACTTTTCGTGGCACCCTTACTGTGTTATTTTCCCACTTTGGGTTGAACTTCTGTTCCTCAAACATCTTCTTGCTTCACTAGACTAGCTCTTGACTTGATTGCAAATTAAAACTCTTGAAAGGGTAGCTGGCTCCAATGATTTTTCAATGACCACATTGTCATTGGTGATTTGTGATTATCACCACTGCTCCAAATTTCTATAAGCATTTGCATTTTGAAATGATTAGGATGACCATTCACTGAGAACATATAATTGTTTTCCCTTGATGTTTTAGCGGCTTTTTGCAAGAAGAACAATGAGAAGAGAATAAACTACTATTGTATCCACTTGGATAGAATCCCATTTCAGGGAGATTTGGGGGACATGGCTCAAACTTTGGCTCTTATTTAGCCCTTTAGAAACATTTCCACCTGAATCACTGAAGGACTTTTAGAGCCTTACAGATTTTTAGCAGCTATGAATTCCTAATGAAAAACAAAATTTAACTTTTAGTTTGATTGTTAGTGCTGGGAGATGGGAAGGAATGGGGAAAGGGAAGGCAAGAGAAAAATTTCTTTTGAAGGTTAAAGTTGAAGCTGTTTTCCATTTACCCTTTTATTTCCCTTTTTCCTCTTTCTTTCCATGGTTTGATATGACATCTGGGACAAAGAACACTTGAACAGTATTACCCAAAACAGGGTCCACTTATGATTCTCACCAAGATTAGAGGGGGTGTTTATTAAACATTCAGATTTCTGACCATTACTCCAAACCTAACAAATCAGGACACTCTCCACACTATGTAAAATTTTAATAAGAACCCCGTGTTATGCACTTAAAGTTTATGAATTATTTGGGTGTGTGGTTGCATTCAGGGAAGTAATGTCAAGCCAAATTAAAAAACAAAGCTTTGCTTGAGATGTGGACATTTTATTTTTACAAGTAATTTATAAAAACTTCATTTTTAAAAGATGTCTTTTTTCCTCTTATAAAATACAGAGGCTCCCAGCTGGCAGTTTTGTGGCAGTCTAGGAACAGTGTGAGGGGTTCTTTCACGGCTGCAGTGGATACAGCAACAACCCACAGAGAAAAACGGATCATCCTCCCAACTCTGCATTATGATGACAGCATCTCCACAGCTCCTCCTTAACTGAGATCATACATGACTTCATTGAGAGAATGGTCCATTTCTCTATCCCTAAGGGAGAAAATGGGTTTTATATAGCAGGTAAATCATACTCCTTCTCTCTAAAATCATATTGATGTAACCAAATTTAGTACTAATCTCCCGCTTAATATGTTTTTAAAAGCAGCAAGGGAATTCACATTTTGATGCTCAAATCAATTCCTGTCATTCCATAGGACTGTTAAAAGGTTTCATTCTAAAATCATATTTCTTTCTACTGAACTCTGACATCCAAGTCTATGAAATCGTTTACCCTTGATTTTTTTTTTTAATCAGTTTACTGACATGTTTTGACGGATGCTGTATAATCATATCTTCTGTTACCAGGTATTGTTCATCCTTTTTAAATGTGATTTTAATTCATTTTGCATACATAAACTATCAAATAAAAGCCAGTAATTTTGTCATCAAAATCTAGCCCCATATGCGTCTAGGAACAATTTCCTATCTATTATTACAGTGGGGAACACTGTCAGCAGCACAACAAGTGTGACCATGAAATGTGGCTTGGAGGTAAATAAAAATCCTTGGTAGTGAGAAAGAAGGTCACCAGAGTGGTCACTAATATATCTCAGGGTGGTGTTAGGAATGAGACAGGAGGAAAATGTCAGAGAGCTAGACTCCACAACTTTGAGTGACTATATGGAAAAGTTGAAAATATTAGTAACATGACAAGAAAAAAAAGTGGTGATATAATTAAGTGGTGTGAGCTTGGAGGTATGCTAGGCAGAAAGGTTCCCCAAAGAAGTCCATGGGCTAAAAGTTGAAATGTGGACATAGGCTGTACAACAAGACAAAAGAGGCTTTGCCAATCTCATTAAGGTTAAGGGCCTTAAAATATGGAGACTATCCTTGATTTTCAAGGTGGATTCAATCTAATTACATGGGTTCTTAAAAGTGGAGTGCATCTGAGAATAGGAAAGATGAGACTGAAGGGGAAATTAGAGTGATCCAAAGAATTAGAAGGACTCAACCAACTATTGCTGACTTTGAAGATGAGGGGGTCACAAACTGGGGAATGTAGAGGCCTCTACAATGACCCTTGGCCAACCTCTAATGAGAAAATAGTGACCTCCATTCTATAATCACATGGGATTGAATCCAGCCAGTAACCTAAATGAGTTGGTAAGAATGAGTTGGTAAGCAGGTTCTCCTCCAGAGCCATGGCTTTGATTTTAGCCAAGTGAGACAAGGAATAGAGAAATCCGTCTACCACCTTGGGACTTCTGACCTACAGAACTGCGAGGTAATAAATATGTATTGTTGTTAGCTGCTAAATTTGTGGTAATCTGTTATGGCAGGAATAGAAATGAATGCAGAGGGCAATGGAGTTGTTGCAGGGGAGGTAACAAACTTCAGTTTGGAGTGGGCATGGGGAGAGAGGCAGTAGTGGTAGTGCCTCTGGACTTGGGTACACTCGAGTTCATATCCCCGCTGACACGTACTAGCTGAGTGAGCTTACTCGGGAGATTGCACTCTTACAAAGCTTGATTTCCTCTTCTACAAAATGGAAATATTAACAGCATTTCTTATAGTAGCTCATGGTTAGGTTTAGATGAAGTAAAAGATGTACAAGCATGTAACAGTGCGTGAGCACAGAACTGGCACGGAATAGAGTAGTCTTTACCGAACAAAGCAATCTTTGTCCCTGATATCCAAAGGCAGGTAACAATGGGCAAACTTTACTTATGAGGAGTTACAAAGTATCACCATCAAGAGGAAAGCCAGTTTTCATCCAAGCTTGGAGATGGAGAAAATGTGCTCAGAAAAGGGCCTGTAGGAAATGGTGAGCCACAATGTGACTCAGAGCAGCCTTCCCAAATTCAAATTGCATAAAGATCACCCAGATTCTGAGAGGATTCAGGAAAGAGGCAGACTGAGAAACACTAGGAATCTGTCTTTCTACCTAGACAATGATTGCACTGGAAGAATCTTTCTGATGTAACTATTTTGGAACTCTGGAGTCCATTGAAGTGTTGCAACTTCTAAGGGAAAGCTTAGATGGTAAATTATGGATAAGTTTGGTCAATAAAAGCTCCTAGAACAGTAAGGGCTAACCCATCTCCAGTCCCAGCCGTGTGGCAGGCAGCTGTGCATATGTTCATGGAAAATAACCAATCTGCACAGAGCTTTCAAGAACCATGGAGGGCAAAAAGGACCCTGTCTTCCAAATACTGGGAATCTGTGCTCTAATAACTCTGACTGCTTCCAATCACAGAGGCGCAAAGAGATGGATGATCATTTGCTGTACTTCTCCCCATTGTTGTAATCCCCTCCTTCTCTGGCTGAAGTGACTTCCAGGTGATTTAAAGGAAAGGCACCCTTCCCTTCTCCCTTTGTATTACTCTTTTTCCTCTCTTGTGAGCCAAACATTAAAGACTGAGATATTCAAAAACAATTGCATATATGGGGAAAATTAGAAGGGAGGAGCTCAGAAATGACCTGTAAAGATCTTAAATTTATACCTTGGGCTGATCTTAGGCACAGAGAGCCTTCAGCAATGCAGAAAACTGGTATAAATTCAAAAACTGGTATACCAGTCAAGCTGGTATAAATTCAAATTTGAGTGTTATAACTTTAGAATGTTAATGTAATCCCCATGCTAACAACAAAGCAAACAATTTTACATTATACACAAAAAGAGATGAGAAAGGAATTTAAATATTTTATTACAAACCATATAAATACTACAAATTACTACAAAATACAAAAAAAGACATTAGTGCAGGAAAAAATACAGTAATGTAGGAGAAAAGGGAAGACTGGCTATCCTGACATCAGACAAAATAGGTTTGAGATAAAAAAAGGTAAAGAGACAAAGAAGAAAATTATATATTAATAAAAGCTTCAATACATCAAAAATATTTAAAAATTAAAAACATTTATGCACATAAGAACAGACCTTAAAATATATGAAGCAAAAACTAATAGAATTGAAGAGAAAGATAAACTGTTCTACATCAATATCCTACTCTCAATAATGGATAAAATGATCAGACAGAACATAAGTAAGGAAATAGAGGGCTTAACACAATAAAACTACTAGGTCTAACAGACAAACACAGAACACACTACCCAACAAAAGATCACACACATTCTTTTTAAATGCATATCTGATAAGAAATGAGACACTTGAGAAGAAATGGGACATTTTTCAGGGTAGTCTCTATGTTAGATCACAAATTAAGTCTCAGTAGATACAAAAATATAAATGCCATACAAAGTATCTTTTTTTTTCTTAAAGATTTTATTTATTTATTTGACAGACAGAGATCACAAGTAGGCAGAGAGGCAGGCAGAGTTGCTAAAGGAAATTAAAGAAGAAATAGGGGCGCCTGGGTGGCTCAGTGGGTTAAGCCTCTGCCTTCGGCTCAGGTCATGATCTCAGGGTCCTGGGATCGAGCCCCTCATTAGGCTCTCTGCTCAGCAGGGAGTCTACTTTCCCTACCCTTCTGCCTGCCTCTCTGACTAGTTGTGATCTTTATTTGTCAGATAAATAAATAAAATCTTTAAACAAAAAAAGACACACAAGCTTTAAAAAAAAATAAAGACATAAATAAATGGAAGCACATCTCATGTTCACGGATTGGAAGACTTCATATTGTTAAAATATCAATTCCCAAAGTGATCTTCAGATTCAATGCAATTCCTATAAAAAGTCTAGGGAATTTTTTGTGGTGTCTTTTGCAGAAATAGAAAAATGATACCAAAATTCACATGGTATCTCAAAAGACCCTCAAGAGTTACAACAATTTTGAAAACAAAGAACAAAACTTCAGGACTCATCCCTCCTAATTTCAAAACCTACTACAAAGCTATAGTAATCCAAACAATGTGGTACTGGCATAATGACAGACATATGGACCAATGGAATAGAGAGGCTAGAAATAAACCCTCAGATACAGGGTCAAATGATTTTTGACCAGGGTTTCAAGACCAGTCAATGGGGAAAACCTTCTTTTGAACAACTGGTGCTGGGAAAACTGGAAATCCACATACAAAAGAATGTGGTTAGACTCTTATCTAATAACATATACAAAACTTAATTCAAAATGGATCAGAGACCTAAATGTAAGACCTTAAACTATAAAATTCTTAGAAAAAAATATAGGGCAAAAGCTTCAGTATGTGAATTTGGCAATGGTGTTTTGGGTATGATATCAAAGGCACAGGTAACAGAAGAAATAGAAAAACGAGTTCAATTTTTTTTTAATTTGTATATCAAAGGACAATATCAATAGAGTAGAACGGCAACTCATGGAATGGGAAAATATTTTCAAACCATATATCAGACAAAGGACTAATGTTCAGAATATATAGAGAACTCCTAAAACATAACAATAACAACAAATGATTAAAACATGCAAAGGACTAGAATAGATATTTTTCCAAAGAAGACATTCATATGGCTAGTAAGCCCAAGAAAAGATGTCCATATTACTGGTTATTAGGGAAATGCAAATCAAAACTACAAAAAGATACTACCTCATACCCGTTTGGGTGGCTAGTATGAAGAACTACCCCCCAAAATAGAAGTGTTGGCAAGAATGTGAAAAATTAGAGCCCTTGTGCACTGGTTTTGGGCATGTACAATGGTACAGCTTCTATGGAAAAAAAAATATAGCAGTTCCTCAACAAATTAAAAATAGAATTACCATATGACTTAGCAAATCCACTTCTGGGTATAAGCTCAAAATAATTGAAAGCATGGTTTTGAAGAGATATTTGTACACCCATGTTCACAGCAGCATTATTCACAATAGGTAAATGTGGAAGCAATCCTAGTGTCCACTGATAGAGGAGTGGCTAAGCATAATATGGTACGTACACATAATGGAATATTTTTAGCCTTAAAAGGGAAGGATATTCTGACATACACTACACCATGGATGGAACTTGAAGACATAATGCTAAATGAAATAAGCAAGTCAAAAAAGACAAAGACTGGGTATTTCATTTATATGAGATATCTAGAGTAGTTAAAATCATAGAGACAGAAAGTAGCATGGTGATTGTCAGGGGCTGGAGGAAGGAGGAATAAGAAGTTCTTTCTTAATGGGTATGGAGTTCCTGCTTTGCAAGATGATGGAGATGGATGGTAATGATGGTTGCACAATATTATGAAAGTATTTAATACCACTGAGGTGTTACAGTTAAAAATGGTTAAAATGGTACATTTTACATTATATGTATCTTATCACAATAAATAAATGAAAAAAAAAGGAAAAAGATGACCCAGAGACCTAGGTACAAAGCAGGTTCTGACTCGGCAGATGGGGTGGGGCCTGAGACTCTGCATTTCCAGTAAGTTCCCCAGTTATGTGTGTGCTGCTGGTCTATGGACCACAATTTGAGTAGAAGTGTCATTATCTCGCATAATGCTGGATGGTGACATGAACGAGAAAGGGAATGGAAGGGAATCAGGCTTGCTGAGTCAGAAGCAGGATGGAATGAGCAAGTTGACTCAGCTGTGCAGGGAGGGCCTCCCCCTCTATCATAGGGCCTGTTCCCCATAGTGGGAACAGGCCCACTTAGACACAGGTGTGTGTGTCTGTATATTGTCAACACCTGCGGGCACCGGATGCTTCCGTGTTTGCTCGAAGAATCTGTTCTCAGAAAGTCTCATTGCAGGCTGCTGGTCAGAATGCCTCCGGAAGGAGGTCCTGTGAAAAGTTAAACCCGGTTTGCTCTCTCCATATTCCAGAGTTGAGGTGGACATCAGAACTGAGGCAGGTAGGACATTTTTGGACAATAGTCTCTAAAAAATTGAGAATGGGGGACGCCTGGGTGGCTCAGTTGGTTAAAAAATTGAGAATGGTCTTGGCGCGGTATGACTAACGCTTTTTTCTGAGCCTTTCTCGTCATTTCCCTTTTAAAGCTACTTTCAGATTTGTGATCTCGTCTTGTTCTCGTGGTGTTTTATTAAACTCTAATGGTGTTGACGTGTAGTACATATGTATGATACTTTGCATTCTTGTCTGATATTAAATATGTAGGCATGCCTGCTGTCCATGGGGTCCTAGAACCCAAGGTATTGAATATTTCATCCTGTTTTTTTCCTTGTTCAAATAAGCAAGAGTTGTGCTCATTACAGCCTCAAAAGGTAATTTAGGGGGGAAGCCTGTTGACTTCTCTCTGTGTTTGTGGTCTGCCCCCTGGTCTGAGTGTTCAGTACCTGGAAGCTACTTAGGGACATGGATCAGGGTTTTTATAACTTGAAACATAAATATAGCAGAATGAAAAGAATATAATGCAAAGGTACCAGGAAAGTTGAATTTGTTTCTGGGGATACTTCCTGGCTAGTGTTTTTGCTTATAATATTGCCTGTGAGGAATTAAGCATTTTTGGGGTTTTATTCTGGTTTTCCTTGGTGGGTGTAAAATGTATTGAACTCTTATTATAGGAAGTGCTTTATGTAAACTATTTTCATGTTCCTGCAAAGTAGGGCAAATTGGTAGTAAAAGCACAGCTAAGCAAGATATGTATTAACATTTTCATACATTCATAGCTGTCGATGTTTTTGTTACTGGTTTTAAGACTGAATCATATAGTTACTGACTGAACTTTATGATCTAATCTTCAGGGATATAATGCATGAGTGAATTTATTAACTTCTATGGGTTTAAGTGATTTAATGAAAAATGAATTTTTAAGAAAAAAGATGGCAGGTAATAAATACGAGATACTTCCCACCTGCTTCTGATATATGACCTCCCCCCCATGGTAATTCTCTTCAGTTAAGCAAAAGATGGATCACTGTAGCCACGCCAGAAAGAACCTTAAACTGAACTTTGTGAATGACAGAGAAAACAGGCCAAGGTCACCTGAATTTCCTCACAAAGATTACCTTGCCTAAAGTGAGATTTTAAAAGAGGGAAGGACTTGGCTATATTAAAAAGGAAAGGTTTATTAATAATAAACTTTTTATAAATAATATATATAAATATAAATATATTAATATATATATTACATATATATATAAATAAATAATTAATAAAAGGGTTAGACTACAAGAAAGGTTCAGGAGATTAACCTACTTGCTTATTCAAATTAAAAATTGGGAATTTTGACTCAATTTCCGATGTTACTGTTTAAAAGGGTAGATTTGATAATTCTATTTCTATATCCAGAGCTCATTGCCTTGGATGCTTGTGGAATTTGGGGCAGCCCAGTCATTGAAGCACAGTGACTGAGGAAGAATCTCAATTGTCCTTTCATGATAACGGTTATGTCAAAATATTTTCAGTCAACAGACAAATATTCCCATGCTTAACTGTATACCAGGCACTAAACTACTCACTGCTGAACCAATGGGGAGCCAAAAAGGTAACGTCTGGCCCCTCTGCTTGTAGTTTTACTTGGGAAGGTGAATCTTGACAGGGATAAATGCCATGATGGAAAGAGAAGAGCGTGGAAGGGAATAATGGAGGGAGAAGCTTTTCTTGCTAAGAGCAGGGAGCACACGGAGACAGTAAAGCACTGCAGGGCTCTAGTTCTCTGAGATCCTGCACCAGACTCGCTGCCACCTCTCAACGTGGGCAGCTACTTACATTTCCAGAAAGAACAAATGCAATTGGTTTGGGACTCCCCCAAGGTGACAGTTACACTGAGCCAGTGACACCCTCAAGCATGGCTCTGACGTGGTTGAACTTGGGAACTGCCTATGGAGTTAAAAAGTAACTATTACCTGATTCACTCTCCTAAGAGATTCTGATAAAATTGGTACGGCGTGCTCCCTGGAGAGTTGAAAGAGCTCCCCAGGTGATGCTCATG
Source organism: Mellivora capensis (assembly GCA_004024625.1). Lineage (NCBI taxonomy): Eukaryota > Metazoa > Chordata > Mammalia > Carnivora > Mustelidae > Mellivora > Mellivora capensis. The sequence goes on from PISX010005486.1 coordinate 101,883, forward strand.
TTTTCTGGGGTTGAAACGCTAAAGCAGTTTACATGTTCACATGCATTTAAATCACCTGGTTGGCTTACCGAAGCACAGGCTTCTGGCAGGCTCTCTCTCCTCCTCCCAGAGTCTCTGGTCCCATTTGTCTGGGGTAGGGCCCAAGAATTTACCTTTTTAATAAACCCCCAGGTGATGCTGCTGCTGACTCAGGAACCACATTTTGAGAGCTATTCCTATAATCTGTTTCTTCCTGTTAACCAATGGGAAAGTGGCATATAGCAGAGTAAAATTCAAATCATGACACTCACTACAGTCTCTTCCTTCCTCATGTCTCTCTCCTCAGACAGAAACAGTAGTGTGCTACGGTGAGTGCTGTGAAATGTGTAAACCTGGCGATTCACAGACCTGTACCCTTGGGGATAAAAATACATTATATGTTTATAAAAAAATTAAAAAATTACTAAAATAAAAAACTCTTAACTTCCATTTTCTAAATATTAATTTTACTTCCTGTTCTTTCACCATTATCTTTGTGTTATAAAAAAGTGGAGAACAGAGGCTGTTCTCTTAGCAGGAGACCATTTTGCTTTTTGTGTCTTAGTACCCAGCAGTTCATGTAGTCAGAATGTAATTGCCCAGGTAGGTATTAGGTAATTCTGTAGCAGAGTTTAAATTCTCTCCTGACATTCCCATGTCCTTCCCTTTGCAGTTTCTCTATCTTAGGTGCTGTTAAAAATATCTAGGCTTCATGCTTCCCTTGCAAATACAAGGGAGGTAATCGCCTTAAGTGGTGTTTTCTGGTTATAACTTAACCTTTGACTCTAACAATAATGAATGGTAGAGACTTGAGTGAAGAGTAAGAAATGAGGTATGAGGGCTCAAGTGCCTGTGGAGAAAAATTAGGCTTTCTTCACCTTTTGGAGATGGGGAAAATGATTTTAACTCTGTTCCAAGTGACATCCCAATTCAAAAAAATAATCAGTTTCAGATCTCCTTCTCTAAAGAGTCCAGGGCTTGATCTAGCCAGCATCGAGTACCTGGGTCCAGGGTCCCATCCCTGCACTTGGCTTTCTCTGTGTTGGCATTAATCCTTCATTAAACTTCTTCCCTAGGGTGGCAACGATGGTACCCACCAGCCACTGTCTACATTTAACCACAGTTATATCCCAGTGGAAAGTAGATGCCTCTCTTTCAGTGACTCTAGCCAAATTCTCAAGGCTGAAGCAGATGGCATACATCTTTGCCTTAACTAATCACTGTATCCTGTCGACATGGAGGACGTTTTGACTGAGACGAGGACTGGAGTTCATCTTAAAGGGAAGATGAAGAACAGAAGACATTCAAGGCCAACACAGGAGGAAAATAGTTTAGCACATCGAAAATACTCACAGTACGGGGATGCCTGGGTGGCTCAGTTGGTTAAGCGACTGCCTTCAGCTCAGGTCATGATCCTGGAGTCCCGGGATCTAGTCCTGCATCGGGCTCCCTGCTCGGCAGGGATTCTGCTTCTCCCTCTGACCCTCCCACTTCTCATGCTCTCTCTCTCTCTCTCAAATAAATCTTAATATATTAAAAGAGAAAATACAGTACTTAACCTCTATGGCATGGGTACTGTCCAGTAAGAACAAAGGTCTTCGGGGTTCTCAAGGACCCCAATGGAAGGATTTGCTGGATCACGGAACATTCTGGGGCTCTTGGTGGCAGGTGGTGAGAGGAACGTGGGTTGACAATCATTCACCAGCCACTATGTGAGTATTTCAATATTATACCAACCAGCATTGCTTTTACTGTGTATAACACCAAATATCAGCTTTGGTACACTGTCAAAACAAGGGTCCATTCTGTAGGACAGAAAGAACCTAGCAACCCAAGGACTCCCTCAGAAATCTTTATGTTGTGTTGTGTAATGAAATATACCTTGAACTTGGAGAACATTTATTTTTGCTTTTAAAGTTCATTTACATATTAAGTGTTTTTTAATGTATTCATAAAAGTGAGTAGGTGAACAAATATCACTTCAATATAAGTAGTCAGTAGTGGACTCCTGAATGTGTGGCAAGAAATTTCTTTAAAGTTTTAAGTTGATATATATTTTGTATTCTAGTCCCTAATATGTATTTACTTCGCATATTGAAATACTACTTTAAGAGTCCCGCTAGGAGGAATGTAGTTTTATGCTTCTAGGTTAATGGTGAGATGTTGTTATTTTGAAGCTACCCATTTGGAACAAGTGAAGCAAATTAGGGCAAATTAAACATCACCCAACATAACAGGTTGAACATTCAGGCAATTTCTCTTCGGTATCTTGGTGTCAGATCTTTCAAGAGCCCAGAATCATGTAATTATATAGATACAGAAAATGGTAATATTTCTTATTTTAAACTTCCTCAGTCAGTTTTGAGTTTCACAGTTTCATCACTGAGGAGAGATGCTCCCTAATGTTACTCATAGATAATCAAGCACAATGTTTTCAGGCTGTAGTGGCCATTCTAAACTCATTTGCAAGGGGTATTTGTGTTACTAGTAGATTGAGAAGATCTTTATTATGGCTGACCTCTTTTATCACCTCTGGAAAATACTAATCAAAGGAATTTTTTAAGGGAAGAAAGATGGCAAATGCAGTAATACTTATTTTACCATGGACACTGTAATTTTTCTTAGTAGATTTATATAAGGGGTCTGGTTTATGTGATGAGAACACACGTCAAATTAGTTTGTGAGCATCAGGAAATTCCCAAATAGCTATTCTGATGGATCCTTGTGGTTCTGTCAGTGCCAGTCATAGGAGGTTTGCCATTTTCTTGAAAGTGCCTTGTCTGTTACATTCTTGATGCTAAGATATTTGGCTCCCAGGAACTCCAAAGCGTAGGTTCCAGTCAGTTGCTGCAAATTAATTTTTGGAGTCTTGGGCTGCTAATGTTCTTCCTTATACATACATATACTCAAACAAAAAAATAGGCTGGCATTGGAAAGCAATTTTTGCTGATTGTGTAGGATTTCAGTAAAGATTATGAGGCTTTGTGAGGTGCTTGTTGAAGTGAATTTTTTATTCTATAACTTTGTAAAAAATGATAAATTTATTTCTCTAAACCAGTATTTAAATCCTCTGAGAGCTTAGCTTGCTTGGCTGGTGGGAAATTTAGTCTCAATCATTATTGGGGTTCCTTGTCCTTTAGAGCTATCTATAGTTCCCAGAAGCTAATATTTTCCACCTTGGAGAGCCCTCCTTGTCTCACAGTTCTATATGGACCTCTGTTCCTTTACCTTCTTCACTCCACCAAAAAGAATCTCTTCCATTCCATGGAGGAATCATTCTTCCTCTCCTCACATCTACTTACCCTCTGGCCTGTTCAACATAATCACCCTCAACTTGCAGATTTTCTGAGAACAAAAGTGAGCTGCTATTTTCATCCAGTAACACACATACTCCTGAGATAAAGAAATAAAAATACCAGATTCCTTCTTGTAATGGAGCAGAGGAAAATGCAGAAAGAGCAAAATACACATTTTTAAGAACTTGAAAAATTATCCTATTGTGACTATAAAATTCAAAACTGTTTCCCCCCTGAATATTCTTGCAAAATCAAACCTCTGAGAAGCCATGTTAAGTGTTTTGTTCAGCTTTACATAGTATAAGGATTCCAAAGTATTCCCCAGGGAGCGTGCATTCTGACTCAAGAAATAGGGGCATCAATTCTCATTTGATGCTTCAAAACCATATGGGTTGAGAGCCATTATCTCCTTTTTACAGATGACAACACTGAGGCTCATGTAATTTGGGATTTCCCCTAAGTTAGTGATTGATGCATGCAGCAAATCCTTTGAGCATTATGTGCTGGCCACTCTTCTAGATATGAGTAGTACATCTGTGAACAAGACTTACCAGCTCTTTCCTCTTGGGAAGCTTCCAAGGAGGTTGGAGAGCAGGGGAGAAAGCAAACAGTAAACTAAATAAAGAATTTCGGATTATGGCAATAAGAGCAGCTAAAATTTATTAAATTGCCCAGTCTTTGCTAGTCCCAAGTTTAAGTGTTTAACATGTGTTGTCCTCAAATCCTTAAAGGAACCCTGTGCAGTAGGGAATGTTACACTATTTTAAATGGGGAAACCAAGGGAAGCCTACAAAGATTAAGTAATTTATGCATAGGAAGCAATGGATTCTATCCCAGACACCCACGAATAACTTTGTTATGTTATGGCGAAGGGAAAATAGGTCATGAGGTGCAGATGGGCCTGGAGTGAGACTGCTTTCCTAAGGTTGTAGCTGGGCTCCCTGGAGTTACATGTGAGCTGACAGCCAAAAGAGAAGGAGAAGCTAGCAATGCAAACATTTAGGAAGAGGAGTGAGGACGTGGGGGTAGGATGGCAGCAATTGGGAAATCTTTGTCTATTGGAATCCTAAATTCAGTGATCTTGCTGCTTTCTAAAGAGGAAATCAGTAACCGTGCGACCTCTAGCTAATCAATAACAAAGCCTATGTTACGAAAGGAAACTATGGCTGACAAAGCATTTTTTACCTATTTGCGGAGGTGTTAAGACTTCCACAGTAGCCTCACCCTATTCTTAGTTTGGGTAGACAGTTGAGGCAAGAGGTATGTAGAAGTTCCCATTTTCTCTCAATGATTGCTTTCATAAACATAAACATGGGCCGATTCTTATTCTTCAGATTCTTTTCTAACTTATTATTTTGAATCAAAACATTATGTTAGAAATAACTATAATTAGTTATTACTAACTATTGTTGGTAGAAACTGTGAAGCATTTCCTTTCTGTTTTGTGAAGTTTGGGGAACAGAATTAATCTTTTCTCCTGGATTTATTCTGCTTAGCTAAAGTTGTCAGGAGCCGTCTTAGCTCTACAACTTTGTGAGAAGTCTTTCAAGTATGCTAAGAATGTGATGGATGAGCTTCTTCCTGGACTGAAGAGTGGTGTTTGGCAAAGTGCTCTATTTTTGAAAGCACAGGAACAGAAGTTTTCCCACCGTGGAAGGTTAGGCATTTCCAGATGCATTTTAATTCATGTCACTTGCTAAATGGTCTAAATTTTACTTAACCAGAATTATGGATTTTTCAACCTTGTCAAGTAGTTGAAATGTATTCAATTATTTCACTCATTCAACAGTGTATGAAGAAAACAGTGTATAACATCTGCTGAGCCCTATACCCAGTTCTGCCCTAAGCAAACAGGGTTACCATCACTAAGTAGACTTGCATCTCTGAATATCATTTTCCACATCTGTAAAATGAAGGGTGATGAGATGGGACAAATTGAAATAATTAAAGTTTGGGATACTGAAACCTTGACTATATCAATACCTTGGCTGCCTAACACTGTTTGAGATCTAGAAAAGAGAATGACACCAGGCAGATAATGCTTTCTTTACTGGTAATGG